>JALJCO010002511.1:0-18848 GCA_023101725.1 Atherinomorus stipes
AAGAATATAGTGAATATTAGAAAAAAAAAAAAATAAGGGGGAAACCACTTTTTCCATGATTTACTTCTTAGATGGTCATAGTGAACTCTGCTTTCAATACTGTAAAACTACTTTCAGTAGAAAATAAATGACGGGTTCATTGTACTGGAATAAATCATCCAAATTTTTGAGCCTAATACCAAAGCAAAGTAAGGGTAAAATTTAAAGTTCACCAAGTTAAGGTGTCAGAATGGTCCATGGTGTCCACTGTTTATTTTCCTCATTATACTGAGAGGAAAAAGATCTATGTAATGTTAAAGTAAAAGAAAAAGAAGGTGTTTTCATTGGAGAGAATATGCTATGCACTGTACAGTCTCTCTTTATTCTCTGGATCGAAAATTACTTGCAATGACTTACAACAGTGACTGTTTGGTATTTGTTTCTGACTGCAGACTTACAATTCTAATTAAAACCTCAAAGCCGTAACCCAAAATATATTTACTGGGGTTGTATGATTATCCTAATTTTTTCATTGTTTTTCAACAGCAATGCTGTCTAGAATAACAATAACATACTGCGATAATGAGAAAGAAAAATATAAATAATGGCCACATATGTGAAGCTGAAACTAATTTACACGAAAGGAAATGGGAGAAAAACAGCAACCGACTTATATTTTACGCAGGCACTCATGGAAGGTTTCTTTTTCTCTGCAGTAAAAAAGAAAATCTACCTAGAATAATAAATAAGGACTTTCAGAGTGAAAAAACGTAAATATAAGGTGCTGCATATTGAAATAAAAGCCAAACCTGCTTGTTATGACGTTAAACACCACAATGACCACTGATGCAAATTAAGGTTAAAAAGTACGACAAATACAGTATAAGCTTATAATAATAATAATAATTAAAATAATGTGAAATGTTTTGTTTCTGCTATATATTCAATGACTGTGATTCAATCAGATGGAAAGGTTAGAGCCAAAGTAGGAGGAAAAAAATCAGTCAATTCCCCTTGAAAAGAAGAAAAATTGAAGAAAACTTTAGTATCACTAAATTGGGGAAAAAGGAGTTAAAAAGAAATTCACTTTTGCCGAGACTTCAGTTTAACTCAGCATGCTCCTCTTATTATGTTCCTGCTGCGTGGCAGAAATGTTTGATTTTAGGTAAAAATGTCAATATTTTCATTTGCTTTGTATGATATCTGCACGGACAGGCATTTGATTTAGATTGTCTTAAGTGCAGCCAGTGTTTTTCAAAACCAAGGATTTTCAGTATAATGCTGATAATAAATACTAAGATTTTAGTACACCACCTGCTGTGGCTTGCACCTCACTTCGGTTTAGACTTTCTTTAATTTTATTTTACCAATGGCAAGATATTTTCCTGCTGATATTATACCTAGCTTCTGGTACTTTTTATTATCAGTATTTGATAATCTGTGCGCTTGGGCCTCCCACTGGCGTGCGGTGGTCAGTTTGTCGGCAACTCCCTCTCCCCCTGTCTGTAATTTGCTTTTTCCCTTTGTTTTGGTGTGTTCGGGACGTTTCTGAATGGAGATTTCGAAAAATATCACCAGCCAATGACAGAACTAAGGTCATGATGCTGTGTGGGAATAAGCTCAGGATTGGAGCAAACACCAGTCACTCGAACTCTCAAAGAAAAAAAAAGAAACACAAAACAGCTTGGATGTAGCCAAGAAAAGTGTTTTACGCTGGCGGTAGTGCACCTTTGAAAAACCAGGGTTGTTACTTATTTGGTTTTCTACCTGCTTCTTGAGCTTTGAAGGAGAGGTTTGAAGATGAAAGAGGCTGAAGAGCAATGCTGCTAATAGCATGAGGGGAGGAGCTCTTAATTTGAATAGTGTTGTTTACCAACAGAAACGGTGGGGGGACTCCAGACTCTACCTTTAACTAACTGAATATGCATGTTTTTTTTTTGTTTGTTGGGTTTTTTGTTTGTTTGTTTGTTTTGTGCCGCAGCAGCAGATAGCAGTCCGTTAGCCATATTTGTTTACAATGAGTAACGCACAGGGCAGGGCACGTGGGGAGGGGGAGAGGAGGAGGTACAGAGACGAGACATAACACTGTAAATGACTAGTTCCTGCCTTTCGTTGTGAATGGCAGGGGTTGGTCAGAGTTTTTACAGACCTGCAGCTCTCACAGAGGTCTGACTTTTTCCTTCCTTTTAATGAATACATGATGTACTGACCACTGTCAGGATGGAAGGACCATTTCACCCTGCAAAACAAAAAGTGTTTCTGGACAGGATTACCAACTCTGGCTTTAACTCCCTCATTTAACTCACAATAACTGTGCATTTTTGCAGTTAACGCTTGTAACGGTGACGTTACAGACTCTGGTACTCTCAGGCTACGTTCACACGGCGACGATCAGAAGAGAAGACGCAAAAAGTGGCGTCTCGTCCTCATCTTTTTATCTGCGTTCACACGAGCATCGTCATGAAGAAATCTGTGTGCATACGTGGACACAAGACTGTGTGAAATTCGATTGGATATGCACGCCAGGCCATTAGGTGGTGCTGTGGTAGAACTCCACCATGTCCACGGGCATGCGTAAAATCTACCTTAGATCCGCTGGTTTTATGGAGTTTATGTACATTACGTACGTTGCAGCTTTTCCTGTTTGTGTGTGACGTCAACGTACATGCGACGGGAGCATGGCATGAGTAGAACCACTGTCATTTTTGCGTTTTGGATCGTGCAGACAAGAACGCAACAGTGTTGTGTCTTCAGGAATTCCACTTTGGAATGAGTCTTCAGATTTTTGCGTCTTCAACCCAGAACGCTATTTATTTATTTATTTATTTATTTCGGTTCTTTTCTAACTAAAATTAAAACAACGCTCACATTTGGCGTAAGTAACAACATTACTAAAAAAAAATAACAATTCGAAAAGGAGTTTTGGAAGAGTTTAGAAAAACTTATCAAGTCCAAAACCTTTTTGTCAGACAACTCAAATTTAACATTCACTGTCATTTAACAAAATCTCTTGACACAATACACCATACTTAATAAGAACAAAACTTTCAGAATTATACAGTCCACAATGAAAGCATGTTGATTATTTACAATATTTAATAATACTCAGTAACTTTACTCACTTATTATAAATCACAATAGTCATTGCCGTGTGAACACAAGGCACTTCTGATTAAACATTTTGCCATTTTTATCCACAATTATCCTCGTGAGAATGGGCCTTCAGATAACTTCCCTGTGTAATTCTTTGTCCCCTTCTGATCTCACTCCTTGTATCATGAGATTTAAAAAAAAAAAAAAAAAGTTAACTTTGCTAGTGAAGACTAAAGATATGCAGGATGTCAGCTGTACGTAAACTTCAGGCTAGGGTTGCCAATTTTCTGAAAAAAAGGACACCTAGCGCATTAACTGGAAGTCCAGTCCTTCACAGAAACTGACAAGACATGGCAGTTCCCATGGGTTCTGGCCATGGAGCTTGTCTATAGTTTGATCTGATGCAAATAGTCCACCAACCCTCTGAATCTTACCCCAGTTATCAAGGTTCAGCAGGGTTACACAGTCTCCTTTTATAAAGAGTGTGCCTCTTGCACTCAGTGAGAACATGTTTCTGCTCTTCCATACTCAAAATCCCCATCTGGATGCTTTGTATCCTGCTACCATGATTGTTGCCATTGCTCATTTAGTGATCGCTGTCATGTCGTCTGATGATGTACAAACAAAATTCTATTCTATTGTCTTCCAACACTTTTTTTTTTTTTTTTTGCCAAGTGATCCTCATTTCATAATATACCCACATGTGCAGGTAAACTAAAGCAACCCACCCCCACATCCTGTTCTGTTTATTTTCTATATTGCTTGATATGTTTCCAAAAGTATGTCTGGTCTTATCTTAAAGTTCCGTCCTTCAATTACAAGAAAAGCTGCTGCTGAATCACAACAGATGACTGATTAATATGTAAATATCTGTTCCAGTACTCCTTCAGCTGTGAGTGAATTAGTTCTGCTGTCTCTCCAGTCATTGTTGAGAAGATGTAGAGCCATGGTGAAATAGTTGACCAGCAAACCAGAAGACACACATCAAAAAATTCCTTATACTGTACCTGCTTCTTCTGCTCTCCATAGTTTGTGCTTACGTTCTTGGCTAGTCCCAGGAATTCCTAGTGCTGACCCCATAGAGATTTAACTGGAGATCCTTTCATTTTCACAAGATATTGTACCCCCAGTTTACATCTTAGTGGCATTTCTATCAACAGTGCTGATATTAGAGAAGAACAAAATGCTCTGCTGAACACTCTTAAGGCTTTTTTGTCTGAATTACATCTTTATCTGCTGATCCTTGCTGCATAATCATAATCAGTGATGGATCTTAAACTAGCTCTGTACATCACTGACAATAATTCTGTGGCACCCCATTCAGATCCTGCTAGGCATCCAAGGACATTAATTTTCTCCACATTTTAAACAAATTTTCTCAATATGATTTTTTTTTATGTCATTATTTCATCCAGCGACGTCCATAGAAATTCCAAATACCTCACTCTCTCAAGGTCCTGTGCATAAATCTGCAACCTTTTGTCTGGACATGCAAATCTATCTTCCGCTGCACCTGACCGGAAATCACACTCCGTCATACACGAAACTTTTAGACTGTCTAAATGACGTGAAGTCATGGCTCACGCAGAATTTCTTACATCTTAATGAAGCCAAGACTGATTTTATTCTGTTTGGCACTCCACTCATGCTTAGTTCCTTCCCAGACTGCGACACTTCAATTCCCTCCCCCAAGCCCTGCGTGAAAAATCTCGGAGTTCTGTTAGATAGTGACCTCAAGTTTGAAAAACAGATCAGCGCCATCGTCAGAACCAGCTTTTGTCAACTATGTCTCCTCTCAAAGGTTAAACCTTTTCTCAACCGTGGGGACCTGGAGAAGGTTGTACACGCTTTATCAGTGCCAGTCTGGACTACTGTAACGCCCTTTTTGTTGGTCTCAACCAGGCTTCCATCGCCCGTCTGCAGCTCGTCCAGAACGCCTGGTGGGATTTCTGGTGGGCACGTCCAGGCGGGCACACAACCCCCGTCCTATCTTCCCTGCACTGGCTCCCCGTCCGCTTCCGAATTGATTTTAAATGACTTTTGTTTGTTTTCAAAGCCCTCAACGGCCTGGCACCCCCTTATCTGGCTGACCTTGCTAGTGTGCTGGGACCCCATCAGGGCTCTTTGTTCCGTTGGCCAACTTCTTTGAGATGTCCCAAGAATGACGCTAAAACAATGGGGTGACCGCTCATTCTCAGCTGCTGGCCTGATATTATGGAACTCGCTGCTCCCCGACATTCGTCTCACGACTGAACTGGGCTCTTTTAAATCTAAGCTAAAGACATTTTTTTCGTCTAGCTTTTAATTCTAACTAGTGTATTTATGTAAGATTTTACTCTTTTTTATGTACACCCTGCGCACCCCCGAGTAGCCTGTTCTGATTCTCTGTTGGTTCTTTTCATAGCTCTTAACTACTTTGCTCTTAAATTTTTCCCAGTGTTTAATTTTGCATTTTTATGATGTTTTACTTTGTTGTCTCTTTTTCTGTAACCCTGCTGTAAAGCACTTTGTGTGTCCAATGGGTACTGTAAAGGGCTATATAAATATACTTGATTTGATTTGATCTTCTTTGTTTCAGTAGAAACAAATTTCAGTAGAAATTTTAAAACCGCAATCAGTAGCTCACACAATCAGATTCTTCAAAGCCTCTTGGATTTGTGTGAAAATGTGTACAGTACTTCCGGGTACCATTTTCAATCTCTAACCCCTCAGAGAATCCACTTCCTAACCTCACTTGTATTGTGCTTTTACAATCCTTAATCAATTTTCTCATTCTTCCTCAAATTCCAGCATCTAATAGCCCTTTTCCACCAGCATAGGTCAGCTCAACTCAACTAAACTCAACTCCATTTAAATTGGCTTTGGTAGCTTTTCAATTACAATCCATTACCCCAATCACAAGTGGGAAGGGTAAGAGTGAAGCTGCTGCGACGTGCTAGATTGTGAGATGCAATCGACAGCAGCAACAGTTCACACTCCCTACCCGTTGGTGGCGGTAATGCACTTCATTAATGGCTTGCCAGCCGCCAGTAAAAACAACAACAGAGGAGAAAAGATAGGGCAAAAGAAGATGAGAGGCATGGACGAGATTGTTATTTGTGACATTTTTCTTTTTTACACAGTTTGGATAGCTCAATTGGTAGGATATCTGACTTTTAATCTGAGGGTGGAGGGTTCCTGTTCAGGCACAAATTTATTTTTCCTCCACGATATATACATATAAATATATATATATAAAACTAAAGAATAATGTTTGTTTAAATGGGGACTTAAACCCGGGACCATTGGATTAAAAGTCAGATGCCTTACCAACTGAACAATCTGTACTCTATTTAGAGGTTTGCAAGTAACATCATCCAGACCTCCCATCTTCCTTCTCCTCATCTTCTTCCTCTGTTGCTGTTTTTACTGGCGGCTGGCAAACAATTTATGAGGTGTGTTACCACCACCTACTGGTACAAGGACTACCTACCTCCACAAGGCTCTTGGAGGGTTGCAGAATGAAAGTACAGCATTTTTCTTAAAAAAATGTATATTTAGCCTGAAAATAAATATAAAATAAATTCTAACGGGTTTGACAATGGCATTGTGTTTACATCTACAAGCCAATACACGCCGCCATTGCGGGTTGCCAAATGCAATCTCTGTGTGGCAATAGTATGTTGGGCACAGTTAGTGCTGGCACAGGGGGAAGCAGTGGAGTCAGCAAGTCAAGCAGCTGCTTTACGGTGTGTTCAGACCAAGCGCGATTTTGGTGTCAAAATCGCTCCTGACGCCCAAAGTTGGACGCTTGGTCACTAAAAAGTCAGACGCTTGATTTCCAGCGTCTTGATGCCCTGATGCGCGGCGAGAGATGCCCAGCCAAGCCGCGCTCGCCGTGCCTAGGGAGGAGCCTCTGCTTTTTCTTTTTCCTTTTACCGGTCTGTCTGCACCATGGCAGGTGCAGGAGAGAGAGCGGCTCGGTTTAATGTGATAAATAACGCAGGGAACGTCGTCGTCGGACATCTGTGCTCTGTGTGCGGTTCACCAAATGATTGCAGGTGTTCTGACTGTGATGAGTTTCATCATTTACTTCAGGAGCTGCTGGCGAGCGGCACTTTCAGTCGTCTGATCGGGCCCAGTTTAACAGCCCGCTGTCCCAATGTGGGGCAGCATTATCAGCACATTGCATCCCATCAGGACAGCAGGTCATCAAACCACCGTTCAGAAACCGGGACCGGACACAGATCACAGTTTATCCTCCTCTGTCTTCAGATAGAGAGGAGATTTCCCTGGTTTTTCTGGGTGTTTCCTCTCCTGTCAGAAAAAGTGTGTCTGTGTCATGACTCGCTCTGATTGGTCGACGCCCCGCGTCAAGACGCCAAAGTTCAGATTTTCCAACTCCAGCGTCTGACGCCCTTCAAACACTCAAAATCTCAAAACTCGACGCGCGAAATGCGCCACAGGTTTTTCGACGCCTCCCCAACGCGCGTCGGCCATTGACTTTGCATGTAAACCTGACGCCCTTGATGCCCAAATCGCGCTTGGTCTGAACACACTGTTAGAGATATGTTTTCCGTTTCAGAAGAGGAGTGACATGAGAAGTGCAAAAAAATGGGTATATATTTGTTTGTTGTTAAGTTGCCTAATAATTATGTTTGCCTAATACACCTGATATAGTGTGTTGATGTCATTAGACCACACCCCTCTGATTACAGAGATGCACATCACCTGGTATGCTTAATTGGTAGTAGGCTTGCGGCCTATACAGCTTGGAGGAAGACAACATGCATAAAGAGGATGATGTGGTCAAAATCCTCATTTGCCTAATAATTCTGTACTCCCTATATACAGTATATATATACTATACATACACACATATATATGTTTCTAAGTTCCCATGGGGATCAGCAGAAGCGGCGTGACTCCAGCTCCCCATTTTATTGTCTTAAATTCTCAGAAGTGAAAACAAGTTGCATGTTTGGTATCATCAGTGGTCTCTCTCTCTCTCTATCAATCTATATATATATATTTTTTATTTTAAGTACTGAATTCACTATTGTGACCGGTTGATCTCAAAGTAATGATTCCAGAGTATCAATACGTCCATCGTCCTGAGCATTAGTTCCTTTTTAGAGACTATAATAATGGCTGGTTGATTTTTTTAGAAAGAAAAGAAATATGGCTTGTCAGGTGAACTGGAATCTACTAGTCTATACTGAGACCATAACAGATTAATCAGCAGAATAAATGAAACAACACCAAAATCTAACATCTTGGAACGGATCACTTTTGTTGTTCTGCAAATGTCTGCCAGTAAGATTATTGAAAAATTCACAGAATTTCATGCTATACAAATTCCAAAATACAATGCAAAGACAAAAAAAAGTTACTTCTTCATGTTTTTAGAGACAAACCTTAGATAAATAAAGGCTTGCAGATTTTAAATAGGTTCAGTATCCTATTTTACTAATCCCTTACAATGTGGACACCTACACAGAAGCTGTGTTTAAAAATCAATTAACCATGTCCAGTAGTCATTATTGGTTTTCGCTCACTGATGTTTGGCCAACACTATATTTAGTCCAATGTCCCCACTGTTACTAAAACTAATGACATGTTTCTATGGTAACACTCCTTTTTCCTCTATGTTCATAGCGCAGCCAAGTGATTCTGTTCTTAAGACCATGTTAGAGAATGATGTAGGACAGGAAAAATTAAAAGTAGAAGTCACTTTACTGTAGTATTATTGTAAATAATACATAAATTACACTTGATGCACAGCAAACTCTAATTTAAGACACTCATTTTATGTGTAGCAGGTCCTTAACGGAATACAGTAACTGTTCTCAGGTCCTGACCAGAAAAATTGTGTTCAAATGTAGATTTATTTATTTATTTATTTTTTTGTTATACTTGTATGATCCCGGAGGGGAAATTAGGCTCTGCATTTTACCCCATCTCTGTACTGGGAGAGAACAGTGGGCTTTAAGTAGCAGCCCACTGCTCTCTGATACTCACAGTACAGAGATGGGTAAAATGCAGAGCCCTAATTTCCCCTAGGGGATCATACAAGTATAAAAAAAAAAAAAAAATATATATATATATATATATATATATATATATATATATATATATATATATATATATATATATAAATCTACATTTGAACACAATTTTTCTGGTCAGGACCTGAGAACAGTTACTGTATTCCGTTAAAGACCTGCTACACATAAAATGAGTGTCTTAAATTAGAGTTTGCTGTGCATCAAGTGTAAATTGGATGATTTCATTTGTGGTTCTGTAGAAAAAGATCTATTAATTCTGTCGTCAGGTTATATTTACCAGCTTTCAGCTCCAATCTGTTTGGATGTCTGGGTTTTCTTTGGACATCGGCTGCTTTTTCACTCATTTTTGGTTCTTCTCCTGAGTATTTCTGAGGTATGTGTGTTTAAAAAAAATAAATTAATTAATCAACAAATAAATAAATAATTAATGAACAGCTTAGTACTGAAACATAAATCACTGAAGTTTAAAAAAAAAAGAAAAAGAATGAACTATTGCTAGATAAGGGGGCCCAAGTCCAGTTCTGGAGAGTGACTATCCTGCACATTTTGGTTGCATCCCTTCTCCAACACACCTGAAACAAATGAATTGCTCGTTACCAAGCCTCTACAGTGTTAAATGACGTGCATGAGGAAATTAGCTATATGATTCAGGTGTGTTGGACAGGGTATGTTCAAAAAATTGCAGGATAGTAGCTCTTGAGGACCAGACTTGGACACCCCTGGTATAGACAATATAGCAAGAAGCAGTTTTGAATTAACTGTAAACTAAACAAGTACTAAGTTAATTCAGAGGCAGTAATATTTTCCACAGTTCACAAATAATAAATATGATTTCAAATGAGACGGGCTATCAATCCACAACATAAATCCAAAATAAATAAACTCCATCTCTACAGAAAGGAACTTTTTCAGTTGTTTTCATTACAAGTTAAAAGAAAAACAGCCTATCCTTCACATCACCAGAGATGAGGCCTAACCCTCATGTAACAGAGACAAATTTAGACTTTTCTGAACCAAATGAATGATTGTGTCAGAATAGAAGATAACTACAGGAAATAAACATTTCAGGCTTCTCTGATGACAGAGAAAGTCACAGCTGTAAGGAACATTCATTTGACCTTCTCACTTATTTATCATGCGTTTGGTCACTTTTTAATCAGTCGTTTATTAAAGGTGCCATGACATCAAACTTCACTTTTCTGGGGTTTTGGGTGTATAATATGATCTGTTGTGCACTGATGAGGCCATGTGAATGTCCAGAGTGAGTATCAAAGTTCCTGTTTATGGTCTGTCAGCTTTGTCTCTCTGCTCAGAAACGGTTGAATCAGACAGCAGGCTATCATTCTACATAGTTCTATCATTCTACGTAATTTAATTGCTCCAATAAGAGCACACTATCAAGTAAACAGCACCCCCCCCTCTCTCTCTCTCCTAACGGTCTATGCACTGTACAAGATCAACCTGCTTGATTCTCTGCTCCCTCCTTTTGCCACAAAATAACGTGCATGAGCCACTCCAGTGTTTAGCGGACAGCAGGTACAGATTCCCCCATCATGTCACAAGTACAACAGATGCCGTTGTCTAAACATCACTAACTTTTAGCAGAATAATTGTTTGCGACCTACTGGACACAGACAAGAATGCACCGCCTCCGGCACACGGGATTACTGTCGCCAATCCATCACTCTCATTGATCAGTTTCTCCTATTACCTGTTGAATTGACCGTCAATCACTCTTACTACGGTAGTAAAAGTGATTGACGAGCCAATAGATAAATGAAAAATGTGAGGAATCCAGAGATGATTGGCGGAAGTTTTTTCAGCCCCATTACCTTCACACTTTTTAGTGTCTTTCAGTTGATCTGGATCGTTTGCTGACGGCAGAAGAATCCATAACTATTGCTTACAGTGTTTGAATTTACCACGACCGTCTTCTTCCTGAATCAAAACTGCGAATGTAGCATCATTTGACGTCACGTCCGCAGGGCAGCGCGGGAAATTCGGCCACTGAATAGGCTTTATGCACATCTCCAGTACTTCCTGAACTTAGTACTGCACCTTTGTTTCCTGTCTTTCAAGATTGGATGAACTGATTAATCCAGGTGTGTCTGATCTCAGCAAATGGTCAGACACACCTGGATTAATCAGTTCATCCAATCTTGAAAGGCAGGAAACAAGGATGCAGTATTAAGTTCAGGAAGTACTGGAGATGTGCATAAAGCCCATTGCAACGCATTTTGCAGCACACAGCCTGTTCAAGGCAACGGAGAGAAATGTGGGTGGAAACATTCTTTTTGGCATTTAGCGCTTCATCACCCATTAGTATTAAAAAAAATGGAATGCATGTTTGTTTGTTTTTTTAAAATTCCTGCCTCTAGTCCCTTTAATTAATCAGCATATGGGGTAGTGAACCCAATTTTACCGAATATTGCAAAAATCGTTGAAAGAAACATCGTCTATAATGCCTTTAAGGTTGACACAGTGTTCCTTAATATGTCAAACAATGCTAATGTAATATGCATATTCTTCTTATTACTAATATTATTAAGCTATTGTAACTGTTGTTTACTTGTTTTTGCTTTTAAATTGTTGTTTTGAAGTGTAATACATGCAGGACATGAGGTAAAAACTGCTAATGAAAAGTTGAACATTTTTTAAAATATATTTTGCAGAGTGTAAGAAAATACTTTGAATAGTATACTGTAGACAGACAAAGTCAGTTACCACTTTAAGGCCCTTATATGCCCGAGGCAGAAGACGGACAGTTTCGTCCGTCATCTGCATCATTTACGTATGTAATTTGGTGCGTTTTCGAGGGGCTTTTTCGTCTGTCACTCGATGCAGAAGACGGAGCAATAGCCTACCACCGGAAAGTGCAGGGTCAGTGTTGAGCTCTGTAGTTGATATGCAGCCAGCAAAAGGAACAAACCAGAAAAGAAGAACAAGAACCGGAACATAAACAACACAAAAACCACCAGGTACAAAAGCACCTGAGATAGAAGATGCCAAACAGAGAGCATCTGTAAAAAATGGCTGGAGCTTTTGAGGAGAGAGGCTGTGCGAGTGTGTCTGAAATTACACTCATATCTACGACATCACATCGCCAGGGCACAGCGACAGGCAACACTGCCTTCATCTTCCCAGTAGTTTTTTATGGCGATTGGCAACCAACGTCATTGGTGCATTACCGCCACCAACTGGTATGGAGTGTGGATCAGCACTGCCACCTAGCGGACAAACTGATTCATGAACCATGGGAATGCAGAAAACGCATGGAAGTATGAAGGCAGCAACGCAGAGTGACGCATGAAACGGACGTTCCCATTTACGTACGTAAGGAAGCATAAATTGGCCTTTACATGGAGACTTTTTCATTTTAACATTTAACATTTGAGAGCAGCTGTTTACATGGGAACTAATCTATTCCGATCTGGTGTGTACATGAGCTAACATTTAAGCAGAATGGTCCTGTCTGACACAGAAAGATGTCTACATCATGTGATTTATCAAAGACAGAGGTTACAGTTGTTGTGGTTTTTGCTGTACTTTCAAGCAGCAGCTTGATACTCCTGCATTCCTACTGCAAACAACAAAGAGGAAAAAGTCTAGAGACAGAGTTTAAATTTAAAACAAACTTTCTGTCACTGTCCAGTGAATTTGTTTGTTCGCTGCCATTTTCCAAAGCGAGGAAAAGTCACTTATTGCATGTTTACATCTAGTCAGAGCATGTGCTGTAGGAATGCATCCTGACAACTTTCCGATTCAACATCTACATGATACCAAGATCGGTTTGGAAAAGGAATATTCTACCCCTGTGAAACCAAAAGGCACTTTTCATTAGTGATTAGGTGTATACATGGATCATTTTCATTCCGATGAAGCTTTCAAGCTGATTGCAATTGGTGGCTCCATGTAAACGTATACCATCTCAACAAATATTCCCATCCCTCCTAGTTTGGGTGGCAAATTTGATTTGACAGAAAATGTCAAAAGGTAATTATATTTATTCTGTCACCATAGTTCCATTTCTTCTTTCTGTCTCTATCTGCTCTAATACATTCTCCTTGCCAACACTGTGCATCACAATGTCACTACTTTCTTTGCCCTTGGAGCTCCCAGATTGCTTGGGCTATTTGCTCCCCTGGATGAGTTCAGTTTGGAGGGCGGGAGCTTTGATGGACGGAGGGGAGGCAGCAACATTTCGACTGGGAGCTAGTTAACCTGCAGTGGCCCAGCATCTCGTCTTGTTTTGCTTCAACCCGACCTTAGTCTGTCTCTGCTGGTAAAGCGCTCACTCTGCTCATTCGAGAGACACCCCAGACACTGCACTCGAGAAATACCAATTCTCAGCAAATATCAATTTACTTTCCCCCGTTCTACACGTGTCTCTGAGGATATTTGCACCTGAATAATGGAGTGTGGTTTATGGTTGTCAAGACTAAAGCAAAACAGAGCTGAGGGAAAGTATGTGCTGATAGTGTGACGAGACCCAGATTTCAAAAGTAAACTAGTTTTAATTTCTAGCCTTTAACAGAAATACAATAAGGTCCTAAAGATATTGCAAAAATAGTTTGCAAAGGACATTAGTAGTCATCAGGGGTAACACCTGGGGCTTTTTTTTTCTAATCCAGGCTTATATTTCTTCTTGCAATTTCCTTTCCATCATTCGACATTGAAGGGGTTTCCTTTAATGTTAAAGTGCTCCATTTCTTCTGTCTGGTGTAGCTGCCACCTGATAGGATTTTTTTTTTTTTTTTTTTTAGATCCTCGTCTCTGGGGAGATCGATCTTCCAAAATGTTCTCTCTCACTTGACTTTTCTAGTCAGTCTTAACTGGAAAGCAGATGGTACATCAAACACTAATACAAATGCATCACAGTAAAATGTGCTCTTCTTCTAATGATTATTACTTACTATATACATTTTTTTTTTTTTTTATCTTTATACACCGCATATCTGTGCCATTCGTCATTGGGTAAGTTGCACTGACTTTTTAGGTTGGCAGTCTGAGACATGTTTAGTTCTCTTAGAAAAAAAGAACTAAACCCTTGTTTCAAAATCTTTTCTATGCTCCTGTCCTGCCTCATCACTTGTTGGACATTAAAACTAGCTTTGCATAAAAGGCATGGATATTTTGAAATAATACAATGTTGTAACAAGACGTGTTTGTGTAAAATGAAAGGAGTGACGGTGACATTTACACAAGTTATGAGAGAGATGTATCTTTTATTTGCAATCAAATAGGGGGTAAAAGGACATAGCTTTTATCCAGGACCTGTCCATGGTTGCACTACAGGGTCTATGCACAACTCCATTCCTTCCTGAACTTTAAGCCAGCACCTTTGCCTCCTGTCTTTCATTACTGGACAAACTGATTAATCCGGATGTGTCTAGCCATGGTCATCATGGTTCCTGAGGTAAGGCACACCTGGAATTATCAAATTGTCCAGTAATCAAAAACAAAAGACAAAGGAGCTGACTTAAGTTAAAAAGTTGTGGGGTTGTGCATATAGCCCTTTCAGTGGAAGAACTGAGCCCTTTCTTAAAGGAATAGTACACCCACAGAATGATGTGCATTCATTTTCTACTCATCCTCATGCTGAGCAAGACTCTTGGCGCACTTTAATATCTCAAATGCAGCCGGAGATCTGGGGGGGGGGGTGTCTCTCTCTCTTTTTTTGTGTGTGTTTTTTTTACTTGTTTTTATCCCCAAGCTAGTTGGAGTTTTGACGAACTGATTGGTGGCACCTGGAGAGAAGGCACCTCTCATGACTAAATTGGCAACAGCCTGTTTATTATGCTGGTCTGCAGACAGAAGAGCAGAGGAGAGCACATGTGCTGGTTTAGCGGGGTGCCAGGTCCCTGGATGCTGGGGTTTGTGGATGGTGGACACAGGTTGGCATGCTGCAGGACATGGCTGCCAAGAGGAAGGCCTACAGCCTGAGGCCACTGGACCCAGTCACTGCTTTGTTAACAGCATTGTTAACGTTACAATAAATGGAAATCACTTCCAAACTTTACATTGAACCATTATTCAGTGAAACCCACATATTTTTATGCTTTCTCACGTCTATCAGCCATAAAAGGATAATAATGAATAAAAATTGTAAATGTTTTTTTCAATCTACATCGCATACACATTTGCAACATTAAATCATGCATAAATTAAAAAATTAAGTTATCAAGCTTTGCTTGAGCTGACAGACTTTAAAAGTTTTTCCCATTCCATTTATCCCCCATCATATATGTTACCTCCTAAAGAGAGCAGCACTACCTGCAGTTACTTTAACAGTTTCATTAGCAAAGTCAAGGGGGAGAACATGTCAAAAAGAGGGGCTCAGTACTGCTCAGATCTCAAGTATCACCTCGACATACCAGTACAAACATCCCTGCAGAGCCCCTGTACTATTCATTATCCAAGAATATTCCATATTTGTCTTTCATGCATTTTAATCCAGATGAAGAGAAAATCAGTCTGTGTATCATCACTATAAGAAAAAGATCGAGTGAGTTCAGCACCTTATTCTGAGATTAAATTTATCTCCATGTAAACTGTGGGAGAGAGAATAGGAGAACAGTTTTTCAACCTCACCTGCAGTAAATCTCTACACGCCGTACTTTGATCCATAAAAGGATCAGTACCTTACTTAATGTTTTGGTATTCAGCCAGCCCCTTCACTTTTATGCCTGCCTGGAGTGCATGAAATGTTAGGTCACTTTGTCCTAGAACAGAAAAAAAAAAGTTATATTATAAAGTGCAAAGTTATTCTGCCAGGGCTTCTAATTTCCATTTCAGTGTATAAAAAAGAATCCTTTATGAATGACATGATGCCATTATCCTGAGGGAAAAACTGCGAATGATATCTAGCTAAACAATTCTATTAGCCCTACTGAACATTTTGTGAAACACTGTAAATTTGTAAAAACACAAAAGAGTTCAGAGATGAACCTTGAAGTCATTGAAGCCAAATACTGGGATCACCATGCTAGCTTACTCTCAACCACAGCCAGTGCTTAATTAGCAAAGTTGGAGCCCCTGGAACACAAAAGGGGGAGTGGTATCAAAAGGAGCCTTATGTGCATGAAGCTCCCCTTGGCAAAGCAAATCTGTTCAACACAACAAAGCAGCCACATCACCATTCTGCTTGCTACAATACTGAACAAGACCAGTAAAAAAAAAAAAAATAGAGGGGGGGGTCGGGGGTTCCGGCGAGTAAGTCGAAGTGACGGAACACATGACTCACATGGGTGCGCGCGCACACACACACACACACACACACATTAGGGTCCACCGATTTCAGTAATCAAACCTATTCATTTAAAAAAATATATAAAATCCATATTGTGAAAATAGCCAAATAATATCAATTTTCCACCATCTTAAAAAAATCTGTCCATCCAAGCTAATGCTTCACGTTTTATTTTGGTAGCGTAGCCATTGGGGTTGCTCACTTTCCTGCCAATAAAACAGAACTGTACCCATCAATTTCTGTTTAGGTTTGACTCGAGGACAGCTCTTAGAATTAAACAAGTGCTTCCAGTTTGGATCGTATCTTTTGTTGAAGTCCTTGTTCTATTGATCAGGCAGGCCCTTGTGGGTCTTTTATTTAGTAGCTAGTGAAATTAGCTTTCTAACAAGGACTAGCATGGCCACTTTAGATAAATTAGAGAGCACTGTGAATGTTCACAACTCCTAGGGCTTCTGTTTCCCTTTACCCAAAACTCACCTGATAATAGATCTGTATCTGAACAGATAATAATTCTAAACATGAAACAAACAATTTTAATGTGATATTTTTATATATATTTAAATGGGGACAGATGGGGTGGGGGGCCAGTAGAATAGGTTCCAGATCCAATTTAGGAGGTTGCCGGAACGCGTTCCAGCTAGATCCAGCTCAAATTAAGCCCCTATGACAGCGTTTGCTACTGATGCAACAAACATGCAATTTCCTGTTTAACCAACATAAAGAATTAGTAAGTACTGTATAATTGCAGAATTTTTACGGCAAAAAAAACCTACAAGATTTTGACAAATGTAAATTTTTTTCTGATTATGTTTAAAGCAGTCAAAACACCCCCCCCCCCCCCCCCAAAAAAAAAAAAAAAAACATGGGAACAGACTACATAGAAATCAACTTTCTGTAATTACTGATGTGTCAACACAGTTTTGCAACCTTTTCCATAGTGAGGTTTCTCTCTGCATTTTGTCAGTTTTTAGCTTTTTTTTCAACCAATAGTTTTTCTTTTTTCTTTTGTCTTTTTGTTCGTGTACTGTTTTAGTTTTTTCATTGAAGGCCCCAACATTCACAGTAAAATCTTTCACTGCTCACCAGAACTACTCCAATCTATTTTGTCTTTGTACTTTGCCAAAGATGGGAAAAAAAAGTTATTATGCTCAGGGCTTTTTCTCAGCATTTGCTACAGTTTCATCCTCTTGTAGACGCAGATATTTAATTTGTTTTCATCCTGTCTTCAGTACAGTTGAGTGAAAGAGCTTGAGGTCCCGTATATTGATCTTTAAATGGATGTTGAAAAAGGCCAGGACCTGACGGTCAATTGGCCAGCGTTGACTCTATTGGCAGTGTCTGCTTTGATTACAGTCCAGGATCTTGGCATGCAGTCTTTTTTTTGGTGGCACTTGTCAGCAGGAATGGTGGAACCTGAATTAGAATTGGACAGTATTGTATACCACAAACACACTGGTACAGTGCACCTGACCATACTCCAGGTGACGTTAGGTGATCTTCAATATGCCAGATAGATTTCCCTCTTAAGAATTTAGTAGACCTGTGCTGGCTGCTTTAACCTGCCTGAGGTCCTTACACAATACACTTCAGACCGCATGTGAAGACGCTCGAATAGGGAAATGTTCTTATCACTTTGTGATAGCAATGCCAACAATGGAAATTCTCTAAGCAAGAGTTAGGTTCAGTCCCAATACACCCCCTAGCCCTACTTTTTTTTTTTTTTAGCCCTATCCCTAAATTTTGTGCTTTCCTGTGAGGGTAGTGGCATCCCAGTTGCTCTTTGCATGTCACGGTTGTGGACATATCGAGGGGGTAGGGGAATGAATCTACCCCTTAAGAGCGAGGAATTTTAGATGCTCTTTCCAAAATGACTTACTGCCTCTTAAATTTTAGTCTGTCGTTGTGCTGGCACTACTTTCATGAGATTTTAAATCCCAGTGATTGAAAATTGAAAAAAAACATAATATTTTTTTTGCAAAGTTAAAAATCACTGTTATAATCGATGTTTTGCTGCATGCTGTATCTTTTACACAATAATGAATATTGTGTAAAAATCAAACATTCAGCACCTCCTGCTGCAGGATGGTATGATCTTTGCTTGGTTCCCACATGTTGTGACTATTCAACTTAGAGACTGACAGTTGAAGCACAGTTTTGGAAACGAATCGACTGTTTGGGGACACCCCTACTACAAAGTTTATCATTACAATCACCCAAGTGGATTTTGTCCATGGGCTTGTTAGTATTTACAATGAGATGGCTAATGCCCAAACCCAAACCCTCCCCTCGCTGTTGGAGACAGTATTCAACATGTCAACTCAAGTGCATTGAAATGGCTGAATGGCTCTGAATGCTTGTCTCTGGCATGGGATCAAATCGCACTCAAGCTTTAATACTCAGGTCTCCCCTATTCTGCTCCACAACCTACTCCCTGTGTTGCAAATCAGTGGAACGGGATAGAAATAATTCAAGTATGTGCA
>JALJCO010002513.1:0-14525 GCA_023101725.1 Atherinomorus stipes
TTGAAATCTCATTCAGGTTCTGATTTCAAAGAAACGGCACAACTACAGCAGGAGCTATATCTTGAAAGTTACGGGATGTAAGCCTTATCTTTCTGACACACTCACTCACTTGCAGACTCCAACCCTCTTTTTTTATTTTTTTCTGATTAAATGTTGTTTACTTAACTGCTATGACTTCCCCGGGCAACTCTCAGAGGAAAGACTGCAATGAGAATTATGGATATTCCTGTGCTGAGCACTCTTCCTTTTTATCATCAGTTTTCAAGCCAGTGTTGCCTATCTGTTTAATTAGCAAACATCATGCCAAGTTGAGAAGTTTACAAGGGAATGCCAAATCTGTTGGGGTACCAAGCATCAGAGTGGGCAAGATCAAAACGGCGACAAAAACAAAGTCTCGGCCGGCTCCTCCTTAAAATGCACAACTCTCTAGAGTGGGTGAGCAGTGAGCTCGCAGTCTTACAATATGTTCTTCCCACCCATGCTGATATCTAGACAAGTAGTCATATTATTTCCTTGAGGAAAAAAAAAGAAGCATAACAAGATTTTCAAAGTGATTTGTTGTTGTACTTACATTGCAGTCAACTCCATTATTTATTGTTTGAAGAAATGTAGCTGAAAATGGCAAACTAGCTTTGCTTTATTCTCTTGGATCAGAGAAAGTCTTCTCTCCCAACATATACCATAGTGAGAGGTTTGTCACCATAATCGTTCTGTGTGGGCCACAAATTGTTTTTAATCATCTTTTTAGGGACATCAACTTCTTTTAGTTGTGAAACTTAATTACATGGACCAAATTGTACATGGTCTAGGGCAGGGGTGGAAACTCCAGTCCTCGAGGGCTGGCATCTTGTAGGTATTAGAAATTTCCACAGGAAATTGCCACAGGGTAACTTACAATACCTGCAGGATCCTGGCCCTTGAGGACCAGAGTTGCCCACCCCTGGTCTCGGGTATTACTCCCATGGTAAATATTGTTTCATTCAGTGGTTGATGTTATGTTGTGAGTTGTAAAATGAATAATTCTACGTCGATTAAAGCCTTATTTATACTTCCTCTACATGAGGAAATAAGTACTGTGCATTTCAAATGTCGCCTCACGTCAATGCCTCCATACTTCCATGCATGATTTATGTTGGTTAATAGGCAATACAATGTGATTTGAAGGGGAGTGGTAGCGTTACAGAGGTGGGCTTTGGTCCAGGCATCGGATTACCGATGTGGCCTTGAGGGTAAGCTGCTGTGGGCCCTAGAGCAAGGTCCTTAAACCCCAGCAGCTGCTGCCCAAGCGCAGTGATGTGGCAGCTTACTGTTCTCTAGACTATCTAGAAATGGATTGAATGCAGAGCCAAATTTCCCAATTGGGATTAATAAAGTAAAAATTATTAGCATTATTACTGTATAGAGAACAGACCATAGATAACGCAGTTTCCCTCTTGAGTCCTAGCATCAGTTTCAAACATGGAGATGGTGGTAGAGATTGAGAAATACACATTCTTAGAAAGACTTAAAAAAAAAAAAAAAAGGCAGTGCAGTAGATGGTGGTCTGGGAGCCACTGATCACATCGCAGCTGCTTTTTGTCATTTGTTCATTTAACACTGCCCCCATGGTTTCTTGTGGTACTGCTCCATTAACCATGTCTGGGAACGCATCCACAAGCTCTGTAAAATGGACTGAAATACGCCGTGAAATGTACTCAGAGCACAGAGAAGACTCTGTCATATGCATATGGTATTTAACACTGAGGATAATCAACCCCTAAGTGTCAATAATGACAGTTTGCCAAATTTGTAATCACTGAGAAGTGACTATTTAAAGGTTAAACATGGAACATTTTCAATAAAAATCTATATTTAAAAGAAAATACCTCCACGAGGTGTTTGGAGGAGTGCAGAAAAAATACAGCATTTCCTTGAAAAATTATATTTACCCTGAAAATAAATACATTTTAACAGGTTTGACAATGGTTTTACAGTATGTTTACATCTACAAACCAATACAGGCTGCCATTGCAGGTTGCCAAATACAATCTCTATTGTTACCTCTCAGAAGAGGAGTGACCCAAGAAGAGCAAAAAGTGGAGTAAATTTAGGTGAAACCTACACTAGATAATCCCACAAACATTTTCCATGACATCAAAATGCAGAAATGGCAAGTTTTCTACTGGATCAACAAGCTAACTTGCTTGCTAACGTGGCTAACATTTGCTGTCACTGATAAAACTCCTCTGCAATACTTGTTGGACATGTTTCTGGCTGCTGGTAACGAGCCTGGCGTCCAAGCGGCTGGAGTTGTTTTTCTGCCATTGCAACTACAACCTAGACACACGTGATGTCGCTGTTCTGTCCGTATTCCATATCCAACCTTCAAACTTTCTAGAAGTCCCTAGAAAGCTTAAATAAATGGAGAGCTCCAATAGAGTAGAGCATTTTTTTTTATCATAGATGCACTGAGTCAGGGATGACTCCCAGCAACACTTCCCTCAAATGCAGTACACAACCATGGCCAGTAGTTGGAGCTCTTGCTGACCATCTCAAATGTCTGAAGATGTAAAATGTGTCTCATGTTGCAGTCTGCACACTGCAAAGTTCAGATTCATCAGCTGCATATGTCATAGCGGCACGCCAAGTACTGTCCCATTTCAAAATCATCTAAAGGAGGCTCTGAATCTACCCTACAAACCTGCACTCCATTTGGCCTGATTTGTGGCTTCATCTAGCCCAGAATTCATTGCACTCCAGATGGGAGGGAATAAGCTGCAGTGCTATGAGTATAACATTTAGATATATTTGTGGATTTTTAACTCATTGACTGCCAGACCTTTTCCGAGCAGAGCACTCCATATTGCCAAGATTTTTAAGCATTTTCACTGATTTTGAGAGATCCACAGAATATTGTGTACTTTGCCAATACAAACACTGAATGTACCAAAGGACAGCTTAGACTCTCTTCTTTTATCAGAAAAAAACATTTGTTTCTACCATTTTCCATTCTTTAGTAATCTGCAGTAGAACATGGCTTTGTTGCAGCGAAAATGCCTGTTTATGACCAAAAAGCTGAGAAAACTAGCTTTGAATGCTGAGGTCCGCTTCAAGTGGAAAAGTGTCCTTGATGCCAATATTTTTTTACTTTAGTAACACCTTCATCATCTGAACAGCTGTTTACTTCTATGAAACAACAACAAAAAAACACTGAGAGAAGAGTTTTGGTGGCAAAATTATTTACTAGCTGAATAAGCCACAACGAGTTTGTTTCACAGCATAATATTTGGCAGAAATATGGAGCAGAAACGTCTCCTCTACTCCTCCCTTCCTCTCTCCGTCCTCCCTCTACCACAGCTTAGGTGCGCAGGCAACACCCCCCCCCCCTGTGGGAAACAAGCGCCTGCTGTAGACTTACTTTCACTTTCAGCTGCCACACTTCGCTGCTGTATTTCCATCGTGTCTTTGATCAATTGTGTCTGTCTGTCACCGATCACTTTTTCCACAAACTTTCCTCCTTCATCCACCTCCTTTTTTTTTTTTTTTTTTTTTTTTTTCTTTCTTACTTGTCCTGTCCAGCATCGAAGCAAGCAGAGGTGGTTTAGGAGGTGGATGAAGCAAGCAGCTTCATCCACCTCCTAAACTGCTTCGATTACGACCGGTCGCCATGTTCTCTCACCCTCGCAACAGGATCCAGCATACTTCTTGGGCTAACAGCCGTTAACTCTAGCAACCGCTAACAACACAGGAAGCATCATAGAATCGCATCACTTCCTGGTAGGTTTTTTTCTCTTATTGGCTAGGCTGTCTCATTTCGGCAGCCTCCCATTTCAGAAGACTGCTTCGGAGTGCATGCACTACGTTGCTTAGTCCATAGCTTATGTCATCTGTGCACTTCGCAGTGTGCAGACTGCAACCTGAGACACAGCTAGGTGTCAATCTCGTAGCAGTTATCACAGTGTCTCAATGTCTCATGAGGCTTTGGTTTCACCATCCCTACTGTATGTACAGTATATTTCTAAACAAACAGTAAACTGTAACTGTGTAATAATACAGGTATAACCAAATTCCCAAGGAAGCTGGTCTAATTTAACTATTTTTGTTTCTGTTATAAAGTTAAACAAATCAAACACTGTCCATTTGCCAGCTCAATTAACTGCAGCGTCATCTTTCAAACCCATCACTCAAGTGACTTATAGCCAATGTCTTTGCAGTGAATTTGGTGAGAATAACAATTTGACCATCTCCCACAGAGATTTAAAAGCAGCAGAATGTCTCAGAACTTTTGACTGTTCAGTGTCATGATACTGGACTTTTGGTCAACAACCAAACTGCTCTCCCCTGGTCTTGCATTTCTGAGATTCAGACAAAGGGTGTTGCTTTTCTGATTGGTGAACTAATTTGTCAGTTTTTATGTAAAGATGGTAGAGGAATATTTGACAATAGTCAAATTTAAAACTTTAAAGTCACAATGAAGGTCACCAATAGCATGTTTTGTATTTTACATCCAAAGGTCATTGAGAATGATCCCATAAAATCGGTTGAGTGCTTTATTGGCTGCTGTAGGACAGAAGCTCCTTCAATATCACTCATAAACTGAACTGCACAAAGTATTTGGAGCATTTCCCATTTTAATGAAGTGCAGAAATATGGTGAATGTCACTGAAAGTTATTGTCTTCTGTATTCAACCCAGGGATTTTTGTTTCCTCCACTTAATTGGAGATGATATACTTTGATTGCGGTTTGTTGTTCATTTTTAAAAGAGCAGTTCTCTCCAACATTTAATTAATAGTGCACAATCTTTCGAATATGCTATAGTAATTCCTTAAAGAAATATTATCTCAAAAGAATTGTAAAAGGAGTTTAAGAAAAAAATTGTATCAACCACAAAAGAGATGTGTGTAATTTTAGCTACATTTATCCTCCAGCTAAAAGAGACCAGCTAATGCATTTGGCAATTTTTTTTTAAAAGTATATTTACAGGCATATTTCGTAATTGTATAAGCAGTTCGGCAAAGCCATGCATAAAAACATTAACCAGTCTTCTTTCTTCTGCCCTTTCTTATTTTTTTGTATTCATCTCTCCTCTCTATAAGTCTTCTATCTTTTTTTCTATGTGCTTTTTTTCCCCTTTAAAATATATATCGATCCTGCGGGCACACAGAGTAACCAGGTATAGAAACCCCTTTAAAATGAGGAAATGCTCCGGTGGAGCCTGTTAGTTTGTTTGAGTTCAAACCTTCAGAAGCAGCAGGAGCCTCTTTAACTCAGAGGTTTTTGAGGGCAGCACAGAGTTCCCATTTTGGAGACTAGTCGTTCCACTTCATGGACATCTGCACCTCGGAAGTACATCTAGAGCATTATTGCAAAATGAATAACCCAGTTTTACAATCCTGCTTCTCAAAATGTTTGTAAAATGTCAATGAAAACAGAATGCAATGACTTACACTGTATTTACTTGCAGCATTTAAACCCTGCATTTGTTAAAATAACACAATGAGAATGTATGAAACATTAAAAATAAGGATTATGAAAGGTCTGAAATAATTGGATTAAGAGTCCTAAAGAGGCAGAGTTTTTCATAGATTAAATTGGGGAGGGATGACCACTCTATGAAAAGCTGTATAAGTGGAGCATAACATGGTACATAACATCATTACAAGAATCACAGATACCAGAACAAGGGGACAAATTAAACTGAATGGCTATGACCCTCAGGCAGCTCTGGGCTAGAAACAGACTCTATTGTAGAGAATCAACAAAGAATCCCTTTTCCCTGTGTATGTGTATGTGTGTGTGTATATATATATATATATATATATATACTACCCAAAAAATTTGAATATCCTAAAAAAAATTAATGTATTTCCGTGATTCAACTTAAAAGGTGCAATTTACATATTGTTTAGACAAATTATATGTGAATCAATATATTTCAAGCTTTTTTTTGGATGTTGCTGATAAGAAATTGCAGGTCTAGAAAACCTCAAATTCAAAACTCAAACATTTAGAATACTGTAGTGGGTTTACATAATTCACCCCCGGAACCTAAGAGAGGTTCCCAGTTTGTAGGGGGACTGTTACACAGTTTGTCAGTGGTTGTTTTTTTTCTCCTGCTTTTTTATTATTTCATGTTGTCGTGCTACGAGCTAGACGAGTTGAGAGGCTGATCTGTTGTCGCTGTTAAACAAAGTATAAATGCCAATAAAACAACTGCCGTTGGCATAGTCGTTTGACATGCCGCCTCCGACTCCTGTCCTTGCACACCACATTGGTGACCCCAACGTCAGTCCCGCTGAAGATTCCGAGACTGAACAGAAATACCGAGCGAAACGACATGGCGCAGTCTGCCGTGCTCAAGTTGCATGAGTTTTGGGAGACGTCCGCAGCAACGTGGTTCACCCAAGCAAAGGCTCAGTTTGCCCTCCGTGGTATTACAGATAATGCCACGTGCTACTACCACGTTGTCTCAGCACTAGGGAGCTCCACCGCAACCAGAGCAGTGAGTTTTATCACATCTCCTGCCCAGAATAAATATGCGGGGCTCAAGGCTTACCTGCTCAAGATTTCTGAACTGTCGCGATCTGAACGAGCTCGACGCCTTCTTGCTATCCAGGGCCTCGGAGACAGCAAACCCTCTGAGCACATGGAAATGATGTTAAACCTGCTGGGGACATGGAGCCAAATTTTCTTTTTATTGAACTGTTTCTGCAACATATGCCACCGGACGTTCAGATGGCACTCGCAGATACGATTACTGAACCACGTGATCTGGCAGAGGAGGCGGACAGATTTTTCTTGGCGACCCAGTGTTTTACCCCTGAAATGCTGGCCCCGACGCGCAGCTACACGTCTCCGGGCGCCAGCGTTTCTCCTGACAAGGGGCACACCGCCGTCAACAACCGTGCCAGCCCAGGTTTATGTTACTTCCACGCACGTTGTGGTGCCAAGGCTAAAAGGTGCCACTCCCCTTGCAGCTTCAGCCTGACGGGAAACGGCAAAGCCTGCGCTCAATAGTGGCCATGAGTGCAGGCACAAAGAACCGGCTGCTGTTTATCATAGACACCCTCTCTGGGCGCAAATTCCTGTCCTGCTGGCAACAGTGGATGACGCCGCTGGAGGGTTTCACGGTCCGCCTTTAATGTTCGCCAACAACAACCCCATCAGGACCTATGGCACAAGGACTGTGGACATATGTTTCGGCAGTCAGTGTTTCATGTGGCAGTTTGTCACAGCCGACATCTCCTTCCACCTCCTCGGCGCTGATTTTTTGTGAACCCATGGTCTGCTCGTTGATGTCAAGAATGGCCGCCTGGTGGACACACTGACCTTCTCTTCGTTTGCCTGTGTCCGTGACGAGGGGCCTGACACAGCCCACCTTCTCAGCTACCACCGTTAAACATGGAGTAGAGCACCACACCGAGATCAAAGGCCCCCCCATCTATGCCAGGGCCCAACGGCTCAACTCCGAAAGACTGACGATTGCTAAGGCTGAATTCGCCAACATGGAGCGCCTTGGCATCATTCGCCGTTCTGACAGCCCGTGGGCCTCGCCACTCCAGATGGTTCCAAAGCCAGATGGCAGATGCCGTCCTTGTGGCGACTACCGCCACCTCAATGATGCCACCATGCCCGACCGCTACCCGGTCCCCCACATCCAGGACGGTTGGCAGGGAAGCGCCTGTTCTCAAAAGTGGACCTGGTGCAGGGCCACCACCAAGTTCCAGTGCCCCCCTGCGGACATTCCGAAGACGGCGGTGATGACTCCTTTTGGACTTTTTGAGTTTGTCAGGATGCCCTTTGGCCTGAAAAATGCGGCCCAGTCTTTCCAGCGACTGATGGACTGGGCACTTAAAGATATGCCCTCCATCTTCGTCTACTTGGATGATGTCCTCGTTGCCAGTTCCTTGGAGGAGGAGCATGTCACGCACCTCAGTGCCGTCTTCGTTAGGCTTGACAAGCATGGCCTGATCATTAACCCCGCAAAGTGCATTTTCGGAGCGCTGTCCAGTTTCTCAGGCATCTTGGCAGCAGTGAAGGGGCCGCGCCCTTCCCGTCAAAGGTGGAGGCAGTTTCCACCTTTCCACGCTCGGCCCGGGGCCTCCAAGAGTTCCTTGGGATGGTTACATTTTACCACCGATTTATCCACTGGGCGGCCCACATCATGCACCCACTGTATTAGGCCCTCAAAGGCAAGACACCCAACCAGAATGTCGACTGGACAGCCGAGAGGGTAGAGGCATTCGAGGAAACAAAGGTTGCACCGTGCCAGGCCACCATGTTGGTCCATCCATCGCCCGGTTCCCCCGTCGCCCTCACAACTGACGCATCTGACTATGCGGTCGGTGCTGTGTTTGAGCAGTAGGTTGATGGCGCCTGGCAACCGCTGGCCTTTTTTAGCCACCAGTTGGTCCCCAGGGAGTGTAAATACAGCACTTTTGACAGGGAGTTGCTCGTCGTCTGGTTGGCAATCCGCCATTTCCGCTTCATCCTGGAAGGCCACGAATCTACGTTTTTTGTCAACCACAAACCCCTCACCTTCTCTATGCCCAAGGCAGCTGAGCCGTGGTCTGCCCGCCAGCAACGCCAGCTGTCTTTCATCTCGGAGTACACCACAGACATCCGTCACGTCGACGGCAAGTCCAATGTGGTCGCCGATTGCCTCTCCAGACTACTTGCACTTGGGTGCGGAGCAAGCTTCGGACCACAAGGTTCAGTCGCTCAGAGTCCGACACTGGGCTTCGCGTGGAGGTTGTGGTCAGTGACTCGGGACTGCACTTTTTAAGTTGAATTATGGAAATACATTAACTTTTCAGGATATTCAAATTTTTTGGGTAGGTTGTGTGTGTGTGTGTGTGTGTGTGTGTGTGTATATATATATATATATATATATATATATATATATATATACACACACTGCCCGGCCAAAAAAAAGTCGCCACCTGGATTTAACTAATGCAAATAGGTACGAGCCTCCTATTGGATAATTACTGCATGGGCGATTATCTTTCAGCTGGCAACAAGTTATTTAACCCCAACTGGTGCAATGACTTGCTAATCATTTCCTAAACAACCATGTCGAAAGACACATCGTGGTCGTGGAAAAGATGTTAGTCTGTTTGAGAAGGGTCAAATCATTGGCATGCATCAAGCAGAGAAAACATCTAAAGAGATTGCAGAAACTACTAAAATTGGGTTAAGAACTGTCCAACGCATTATTAAAAACTGGAAGGATAGTGAGGACCCATCATCTTCAAGGAAGAAATGTGGCCGGAAAGGCAGGTGAAGTGATGCAGCATCATGCCTAGTGCCTACTGTATGAGCCTGTGGGGGCAGCGTGATGATCTGGGGTTGCTGCAGTTGCTCAGGTCCAGGTTCAGCAACAGTATGAGCTCAGATAATGAGGTCAGCTGATACCTGAATATACTGAATGACCAGGTTATTCCATCAATGGATGTTTCTTTTCTGATGGCACGGCCATATTCCAAGATGACTGTGCCAGAATTTATCGGGCTCAGATTGTGAAAGATGGTTCAGGGATCATCAGACATCATTTTCACACATGGATCGGCCACCACAGAGTCCAGACCTGAACCCCATTGAGAATCTTTGGGATGTGCTGTGGTCAGACTCTACAATCATCATCAAGATCTTGGTGAAAAATTGATGCAACAGGATGCAAATAAATCTGGTGACATTGCAGAAGCTTCTGGAAACACAGCGAATGCTGCCGCAATCAAAGCTAAAGGCGGTCCAACGAAATGTTGAATGTTTGACCTTGTTTTTGTTGGCGACTTTTTTTTGGGCTTTGGCAGTGTATATATGTATATATAAACCAGGAAACCATCACCCTTTCCAAGTTTAAATCTGCTGACATCTCATCATATTTTCATCATTTACAAGATTTACAGAAATATTCCACACCCCAATCAATATAAGCATAGGCTCACCAATTGCAGAAAAATCCAAAGGTTCAACCTCTCAAATGTCTGATTTCATCGTGGCTATAAGTTCTGCATAAAACCCTGAACTACTCTAAAAATATGACTGGAGCTGTTGCACTTAAAGGTTGAATATGGAATACGGACAGAACAGCGACATCACGTGTGTCTAGGTCGTAGTTGCAACGGCAGAAAAACAACTCCAGCCGCTGGGATGCCAGGCTCGCTGCTGATACGCAAGTGACCAACAGTCTGCAGCATGTCCAACAAGTAACACAGAGGAGTTTATAACTGACAGCTAACGTTAGCCACGTTAGCAAACAAGCTAGCTTACCGATCCAGGAGGAATGTCGCCATTTCCGTGTTTTGACTCCGTGGAAAACGTTTATGTGGGTCCATTTAGTGAAGTCTTCACCTAAGTTTACTCCAGGTTTTGCTCTTCTCAGGTCACTCCTCCTCAGAAACAGATAATATCTCCAGGACTCTGAAGCAGCTGCTTCACTCGTCATCTCCACGGTTTTCCCCTGTACAAGCCTGACTATGACCAAAATATTGTTTCCACACAGAGATCGTATTTGGCAACCTGCAATGGCGGTGTGTATTGGCTTATAGACGTAAATAAAATGCCATTATTTTATAATTATTTTTTAGGCTAAATACAATTTTTCTGGGAAATGTACTTTCATTCTGTACACCCCCAAACGACCTGTGACCTGTGGAGGTATTATTTTTTTTAAATATAGCTTTTAATAAAAATGTTCCATATTCAACCTTTAAGTGCATATGTTTTATAAAAAGGTAAATAAAAGTATAACTTCATGGACTGTTTGGGAAAGATTCTTGTATTCAGAGCTACATGATTGTTTTTCTCCCTATGGCCTGTCAGATTATTGGCAGTGTGCAATATTTTTCATCTTTTGGAGGTGAAGGGGCAAGTTTGCATAGTAAACTAAGCTCAGCACACACGGACCTTTTAAGAATACTTCAGAGCTTGTTCTCTGCAATATCCTATGAGAAAAGGCAGACGAAAAAAATGTTCAGTAATGAAACCGCCTCAAAGCAGCTTTTGAGCACTTCAGCCAAGGCTCGAGACACCTGGGATTTAGAGGGACACGCAGCAATTGGAGCAAGTAAAAATAAAAAGACAGGGAAACAAACACTCCTTGCTTTCGTTATTTTGTTCAACTTAAAGTTTGACAAACAGCACTGCACACTGTTTAGGCTTTAAAAAATATAAACAAAATTGTATTTTGCTTTTCTTTGTTTTAGCCAATGATAGTATCAGGTAACTCCAGCAACCAGAATCACGCTTACTTTTTAAAAAAATTCAGGGCATCTATAATCGCGTGGGTACTTTAGCGCAGCTGTCACAGCTTGAATTAATTTATCGATTGGACATAGAGATGTAAAGACCCTCATTATTACAGAGGTTTTCTCGTAAATCAGATTTGTTTTTTCCCCCCTTTCTACCCATTATTTTTGTGATCTTTGTCTTTTAGGTTCACTCAAAATTTTTTTTTATTTAACTGGTGAAGAAGAGCTGGCAGCATGAAGAGATCATACCTGAACCGTAACATACATCATTAGTCATCGGGGTATGGAAAACAACCCCGCTGGTGCTGCAGTCAGCACAATCCATTATTGTTTAAATCTAAAAATTGGCATTTATTGCTTGAAAAATGTCACATGTTATCCTATTATCATGGTACCTATTGTGAGCTTTTTGTTTGTTCCCTTCATAATGCTCCACTGAACTGCCCTGCCAAGTATTTCATCTTTTCATACATTATGGGAGGAGAAAAAAAACAGTATGATTTCTGTGTAGTGTGACAAGTGAACAAAAACAGGCTTACTTGTGAGATGATGTTGCATAACTTGTGTAACAGTGTGTATAGACACTGCACAGAATCAGTAAGCTGTATACGTTTACACATCACGCTGGTCTGTTTTAGCTACGGTAGCACAAAAAGACATTATTTGAGGATCTGAAATGAAGCCTGACATGCAGGCAGAGTGTTGGGCCTGCTGGCCAGAAGGGCCCTCACACCCTGCTGAGCTCAGTAAACGGACAATTGAACACATCGCTTGCTTGTCCTCACACATTGTTCTCACACGCGCATACACAAGCATGATAGCATGAGAGAGTTTACTGTAAAAACCCAAAGGCAAGGGTGTAAAGGTCTTTTTGTATTGTTTCAAGATATACTTTATTCTTTATTTGCACATTTACTTTAATTACTATAATAATTTTTAGCACTGTACACACAAACACCTGCTTGCAGCAGCTGCTACAGCAGCTCCTCTGTCCTCCTGCTTATAAAGATGAGTTAGCCTAATTTCTGTCATCAGTAAGGAGCCTCGAAATCCTTTTTGCTGATGGGATTTTATACTCTGCATTAACATTTCTATGTGTATGAGATTTATGCAAAGAGAATGCGTGCAGTACAAATAGCTTTTGAAGCTTTTGTCAATTTTATGTAGAGCACAATGAGTATATCTGAGTTTGCTTGATGAAGTTTGACGTAACACAACTTGACAAGTGTATCTACTGCGTGGAAAACTGGAACTGTCCTGCACACCCCAAAGTCTCCCCCCACCCTCCCTGGTGAAAAAATCGGAGCTGTCAGAAGGATAATAATGCAAAGAAGGTCACGCTTTATAATGTTACCTGTCAGGCAGCCAATACAGCATCGCCCCGGAAGAAATTTAATTAGCATGAAACGGCAGCGGGGAGAGAGGCGACATTAAGGGAATTGAACGATAACCAGCTTTTAATCCCATCCTGGCAAGAGAATAGAAGAAAAGAGGAAAAATCGTTGTCTATCGAACAGTCGTGACTTTGATGGAGGTGGAATTCTTTTAAGGTGATATGCTGTGTAATTAGTAATGCGCATGTGTTTACAAGATAAATAAACCACCCTCACTTGCTTTGATGTTTAATGGAACCTTCCTTTAGGAAACACAGGCTGGCCAAGACTGGGCTTGCTGAGACAGCCATTTACCCCCCTTCCTGTCAGACTGGAGCAGAAAAGCTTTCAATGCAGGGATCCCGCCGATTTATGCAATTGTATTCATGCAGAAAAGCTCTGTTACCTATAGAATCACGCAGAAGGTCTTCATGCAGAGATAAACAGTAGAGATCATTTAGTGTTTCTTGTACCAAAGTTTACAGAAGTGTGGCAGACAAGTGTTTGCTTCCACAGATTTGGGTTTTAAGACTGTCACACAAAGCAAGCTTATCAGGCTATTTAATCACCCAGGAAGACCCTAAACTCCAGATGAAAGTCAACCTGATTCATAGAGTTAATCTATTTAACCAAAATATTTTCATCCTACATTAATTCCATTGTACATGCTTTAATAATTCACTCAGTTCTTCTCTATCCCAATATGTTATTTTCCAGTAGCTGTCCCTCAGAGAAGTAATTACTCAAAATAAAGCTGTTTGAGACATTCTGCTCTGTAATGGCTCAACACTTCATCATTCAGTCATAATTGCATGCAACCTCCACAATAATGAATCTTAGCCTGTCAAATAATTCAAACATAAATGAATTGTATGAATACATACAGGCGGTCTTTATCATCCTAATGTAAAAATTTGCCTTTTGCTTTTGCATGCACAACAGGCACTCTGAAGTTGGTGCAGATTATGAGATGATGATGATGAAATGCTTACTTGGGCTCCACTCCCTGCAGCTGCTGTACAAGATTTGTCACTGAAGTCATTTAGATTGATAATGATACAGGAAGGCTTTGTGGTGAGTACATGTCTTGTCTAGATTAATCTTGTTTTTGTAGTGGTGAAGACTTTTGTCATGTAGAAGCTCCAATAGTTGTGCAAATGAACACTTTAACATGACATCAAGGGGAGATTTTGAAGAAATGACAAAAAAAGGTCTCTTCCTGTAATCAACTCACTATTTTCCAGATAGAGAAATTAAATTAAAAATACTTTAATCCTTCCAATAGGGTATTTATACTTTTTGTTTAAAGTATGTATTTTTTGAGAAGAAAATATATACACATAATTTAGTTTTCTACTGTACTGTCTTCTTCCTCTTATCCGGGATTGGGTCGCTGGGGCAGCTGCCTAAGCAGGAAAGCCCAGACTTCCCTGTCCCCAGCTCATCCGGGGGGATCCAGAGGTGTTCCCAGGCCAGCCAGGAGACTTGGTCCCTCCAGTGTGTACTGGGTCTCCCCCAGGGTCTTGTTCCAGTGGGCCTGGAACACCTCACCAGGGAGGTGTCCAGGAAGCATCCTGACCAGATGCTCGAGCATCTGGTCAGGATGCTGGTTGTTTTATTCCAGGATGTTCATCTTGTCTTCAGTGTGATAATCTTCTTTAACTTTTTTTTCTTTTTTTAAGACAAATTGTTTTCGCTGTTCCTACCTCATGTTTCCTGGCTGTCACTTCAGCCTTCATCAGAAGTTGTCGGACTTCCTGGTGTGACGTGCTACACATAGACAGCTGACTGGAATCCGACGTGACGTGTCATGAGAACAGCTGACCGGGCACGACAACTTACAATGAAGTGCTCGTTCATCCCAAAGACACAATAACGCCAGACAAAAAAATGTAATGTAATATACAAAATCCCATG
>JALJCO010002515.1:0-165317 GCA_023101725.1 Atherinomorus stipes
GGGGAACTCCCCAGCGGCGTTAAAGGCACCTAAGAAAAATCACAGCCTTGATATTGTCGTCTTGATTTGCCGTGGTTTGTACCGCAGCTGAATGAGCTGACAGCTGCTGCTGGATGTAGCACCTGCGGTTTGCTTCACCTGGCTGAGCTGCTTTCGGTGTCGCCCAGCTGGTATCGTGGCTGGCCGCACCGGAGACGACGAAAGACTGTACTGGGGCAGCATCAGCCCTCCCTCCAAGTTGGACTGGACTCTTTTGAAATTCTCGTGCTGATGGTGGATCAGCCTTTTAGTAACTTTTCAAGGTGTATCTGAGGTCAATCAAAACTGTCATTGGTTGAATTGCTTTTCCCATTTCTATTTTGATTTATTTTTATTTTGTTTCATTCTTATTATTGTGGTGTTTTGTGCGCAAGTCATTAATCCCCTTTGTCCTTTTCAGTTGCTGAGAGCCAGCCGTGGTGGCCCCTGGTGTACTGGTGGTGGCGGCTTCCCTCTTGTGTGCTGTGTTCTCCCCCTCCAGTTTGCTGTGTGAGTGTTGTGTGTCACGAAGGATTGGGGGGCGTGTGTCTTCCGGGATTCCCTTTCACCTCCACTTCAACCTACTGCACCAATTGGTAAGCCTCAGCACCTGATAAGGTTCCCATTTCCGTGTGTGATATTCTATTTGACCTTTTTTTTAACATTTATTTTAATTAAAAATGTTTGTTTGGAAACATCGTCTCTGGCTCTTCATAAAGTAGATCGGACCAAATGTGCCTCTAACTAATTCTTTGGGCTAAACTCTCAAAGTGGCGTTATCGGTTTAAATCCAGAAAGTGTATTTCTGGAATAGTACTCATCCTCATAATACGTGCCATCACATGAAGATTTTAAAATATGACTAATTTGACAAAAACATTTACTAGCCATATGGCAGATAACCCTCTGAGATTTACTCGCCAAACGAAAAATTTAGTCAAATTTGGCACCTGGCAAATGTTAATTTAGACCCTGGATGACGGATGTCGCTAACGTTAACATCCATTAAGCTCATTGGCCCTTTTTCCACCAAGGTGATTTGGGAACCGTTCTGCAGACGTTGCCTGAAAAAAAAAAAAGGCTCCTGGCTCTCAAAAACTGGTTCCAGATCAGCACCACTTCATTGCTGTGCCAGAATGAAGAACCAGTTCATGTAGCTAGTGTTGGGCGATAGGTTCGGGGTAACGTGGCCAACACAGGAGTGTTTCAGGCCAGCAGAGCAAAGGATTAAAAAATAAACGAAACGGATCCGAGATGAGTGAGATACTGGCACTCATTTATCAAAAGATCATACGATCTAAAATCTGTGCGTACTTCCATTTCACACAAAAGACTCGGCATTTATCAATTTGGACATGAGCGTAGGATAGTCAGTGAAGGTTTGCAGTGCAGCACAGCAGAACATGAAAATATTTATTAACCAAACCGCAAACTGTCATTTAATAAGTATTCACATATCCAGCGCTAAGAATGAACCCATTTGCAAAGAACACTCGGCATTTGTCAATTTGAACGTGATCGTAGGATACGATCAAATCTCACGACAGCTCTGAGTTCGTGTACGCAAGTTTGAGTCAGTGAAGGTTTGCAGCGCAGCACAGCAGAACATCAAAATTTTTATTAACCAAACCACACAAACTGTAACTAACCAAACCGCAAACTGTCGTTTAATTAATGAAGTTCAATTCAATTCAATTCAACTTTATTTGTATAGCGTCCATTCATGACAGTGTCACCTCAGGGCGCTTAAACAGACAGAAAAATTCAGGTCAGATTCGTATTCACATATCAAGCACTAAAAATGAATCCATTTGCAAAGAAAAAGAAAATGGAAAAAGGAATGTAGAATGTATTCCCAAAATTACAAAAATAGCTGTAACTGAATTTAATTCCTCCATTTATCTTATTAAAGTAATTAACATATAGTTCAAGGAGAAAAGTGCTTTGCACTCTTTGTGCATCTCCTCATCCCGCTGGTAAAACTGCCACATAGGAGCGGAGGTAGGCATCAGTACGCACACACGCGCAGGTGCCCAGGTGGAGCACTGCTTCGGGCAGCAGGAAGGCAGGTGGGTGTCGGACCCCGCGGGATGAAACGGGGCTTTAGACTCTGAGAAAATCTACAATACAATCATGTCCTGTGCAGCGCTGCACATCGCCCGGACATCTGGAGAGTTTTGATGTGCAGTCAGAGAAGACGCGCCGGGAGCCACCCTGCAGCCCCCACCTGACTGGAGGAGACTGGAGCTGATCCGTCATTTTTAATAAATAATCTATACTTTAAAGTTGTAGCCTATGAGTGCTCAGTCAGTAGACTGTCCCTTAGCTTTGCTAATGCAAGTTATCTTTTTTTCTGTCCCTATCTGAGTCATGCTCGGATCTAACCGGCATCCACCTGGGGGGTGGTGGGGTGCCGGTGAAAGTTTCATATTGGCGAGTTTCATATTGGACCACTTTTTCTGACCCATTGGCTGAAGAATTGTGACGTTTCCACTAGGATGTGGACTATTATTAAATTTCACAACTAATAAAACGAATAAACTATAGTCCAGGCCTAGATTGAGACTTTTATTAATATCTCAGCCGGTCGCTCAACACCGTGAGGCTGACTGATCCTCTTTGTGTGTTTTTGTGCACGTCTCTGACTTCGGTTTTTAAGCTGCCAAACAGCACCTCTTTAATCTCTCCCACCTCAGAAATGAGGATTTCTGTCTTGTTTCCCCCCAAAAGTTTCTTTTTTGGCAGAATCTCTCCTCTCCATGGTTCAACCTTGCTGGGTGAAGCCTCATAATCATGCATGTTTAAGGGCGTAACCGTGGGCGTGACATTTAAATGACGATGGATTTCTGCCGTGGAATTTATCAAGACCGTTTTGTCTGTACGACGAGATTGGACCGATTCGAACGTTTTAATAAAATCACACGTGGGTCCACTCGTACAACCATTTTTACGATCAGATGTGCGCTCATTTCTACGATCGCTTGATAAATGAGGGCCAATATGAGGATATCTTTAAGAAAAAGATATAACCCTGTTGAACTATTGAAATTTTATAGATCCACCACCTGATTAGACAAAGACTCCGTGGAAAACACCCCCAGAGGTAAATACACATTTTCACACATATTTCACAGGGCTATTAATATTAGGGCTACCATTAGGCCTACAAAGTTAGTGTTGTTTTTTTACGTCAAATTTTTCATGATCAATAAACATTTCCTTCTTAATCCCTTTTATTTTAAATAGAAATTTTTGTTTTGATTGAAACGTAGAAAAACAGCTGTCTTCTTCTACATACTGGCTTGACTGTATGTGCGCCACTTGTTTCATTCATTCTTTCAAATACACTTAAAAGCAGGGTGGATGATGTTTTCCAGCACTATATTGCCTAAAGTCTTCTTCACACACCGATTGCAGCCAATTAATTAAATGTTTCACTTGACTGTCCTTGGTTCTGTTCGCCAACAACCATCACCGCAAACGTTCCTGTGCTCTGGAGGCGTCATTTCGGGTGGGTGTATTTTATAAAATGTTGTTTGCTCGAACTGTTTTTCCAGGATCCCCTACCCTGCCTTTAAAAGGATAAGATTCTCTTTTTCAACCTGGACCTTATTTCTAGGTGTTTATACAAGCATTTACTCACCCGATAAAATTTCTGTATCACTTTGACTCCTTTGGAAGATATTACGTTAAGTCGCCCTTCAGTGTACATCCATATAATGGGAGGGACAGGGCAGCCTCTATATGAGGCTGCTACCTGCAGCAAAACTCCGTCATTTCACCAATACCTCAAGTAGAATGAACGAACAAACGAGTACTTTTGTCCTGTGATTTCAAAATTTCACGAGTTGTGATTTTTGTTGCCTGGGCAGCAAGCTGCTCCTCTCAGCTGTACTACGGAAGCGCATATCGGGAGGGCGTGTGGCCCTGAAAAGTGTGGAGAACACCCTGATAACTAACAGAAAGATAAATCTGGACTCACTAGACAATAGTAGTCCTTCGTTCATTCATTCGCCTTAAAGTATTGGTGAAAAACAAGGAGTTTTGCTTCGGATAATGTCTTAAATAGTGGCTGCCCCGTCCCTCCCATTATATGGATGCACATCAAAGGGCAACTCAACTTAATATCTTCCGAAAGAGCTAAAGTGATGCAGAAATTTTACCGGTGAGTAAATGCAGGTATAAACTCCGAGAAATAAGGTCCAGGTTGAAAAAAAGAAAGTTATCCTTCAACTGGCTGACATCAGGGAAACTGTCAAATGGGACATTGCATGACAAAGTTGTCAGTCATGAAGAAGGAGATGGACCAAGAGAGAGAGGATTTGAAGGCAACGGAGATGAAGAGAATAGGAACAGATCTGAGAGAAGAAAATGAGCAGGAGTCAGGAAAAGATGTGCTGGAGGAAACCAAAGAGGAGGGAAGGAGATGGTAAAAAAGAGGTGATGAGGGTGAACACCAGATGGGGAAAAAAAAAAGGAAATATGATGACAATTATTCTGGTCTGGGCTTCACGTGGATCAATGACACAGATTGCCCAAAACTTATATTGCAGCAATTTTTCCTTGTATGCAGCTGAAAATATAACATTTATGTGTAAATCGTGATTATTTGTGCATGTTTGAACACAAGTCTTTATATTGAGATAAAGCAAAGATTGTTGCCGTTTTTTCCTTCTTTCTGAAGGGGAGGGGTAAGGGGTGCATCAACCCAGTTGGGCTGTAGAAGGGGAACCGCTGATCTATAAGGACATGGCTTCAGTTGTGCAGGTGCAGTGTTCTGGTATCCAATGGAAGCTTAGCTGTATATATTCTCCAAAACTGGATCAATTTCTGACTAAACAAAGGGGGGTGGGGGTTGTGGGGGGGTAGAGAGGCACAAACTTTAGCAACAACTGAGGAAAATGGTGACTGTGGCTGCAGCAAATGAAAACAGATGTGAAGATGTTGGAGTGGGGACGAGTGTCCAGACAGCAAGTATGAGCTATGCATGATCAACACAAGATGTCAAGAAAGATGGACGGACAAATTCTACGTTTCAGCTTTTGTCTGGTTTGTTGTGTTTTGTGGTGAAAGCGGCTTTTCTGTTGTCATGAAGGTAGCTGCTTTGTGACATGAGTTTTAAAACCAACACGCATCACAGACAGCAGTTTAAAGATTTCTGCTTTGATCATTTTACATATTATTTGGCTTTTATATTCTATGGGTTTTGTTCTTGACTTTAAGAGCACGACAGAAAACAATTACGGTCTCTGCTGTGGAGAAAACTGTAATTTATCTCCGGTGGAGTTGAATTACAAAGACACTTTTCAACCCCCCCCCCCCCCCCAAAAAAAAACAGGAAAACATTAATTGATTTCTAATCAATGTAACCGAGCTGCTTGGGTAAAGCAAATACTACCAGCTAGCATTTCTAGCTATACTGAGGGTCTGAAAAATGAGGAGTGGTGGAGAGAGGAGACTTTTTAAAAAGCTGGAGTCAGTCTGATTGCTCCCCAGGGAGACATTTCCACCCCAGTGTCCCACAAATGACATGTTTGTATGTAACATAATATGCTTTCTTTAAGAGGTGACGCTTTAGTGGTAGACGCATTCTTCCCAAGGACCCTGCAGTCAAAAGCTGAAAAAGTGCCAGTTAATCTACTTCATCTTTCTTCCGAGGAGCAGAAAAGTCAAAGTGAGAGCTCGTACCTGCTCAGGTGGCTGATTAAACGTGATTTATGCACAACATTTACAGAATTCCCGAATTGTATGTCTACCAAGAAGTCACTTCCATCTGCACACACTTAATTTACAAAGTGAACTAATTAAATGTAATTTCAAGTGTTTTTTTTCTTCTTCTAGGGAGAGTCTTGTGGGCAGATTTATTGGGACTACAAAATCAAACATCTGCGTTGCACACAAGCAAATTAACAGGCAATTTGTACCAATGAGATCTGTTTTAGTTTAAATTAGACCATCACATAAACACAGAAACAAAGACATTTTCCACTGCTCTGGGCTCAGCGCTGTTTGTTTTCTGAAGCAGTTTTCTCACGCAGAGCACAACGTAAAGTCACCGACACAGGTCATGTTTTTCATACACAGGTTTCTATTGAGATTAACCATGAAGATTTCTTTTGGCCTTTGCTTAGACTGCAAGATTGACTTACTGCAAAGCGACAAGATGGAGGGGAAAGAACACAAGCGACTGGTGTTTGCAACTTAGTTTTGATTTCTTGGTGGTAACTTTCAGAGATCTTTGGAAAAAACAGAGGTTTAAAGTTAGACTCAAAAACTCAATTAATGTAGTTTAATGTTAAATTTCTGTTGTTTTTATTATGATCATTTTTAATGTTTAAAGACCCCGTTCCTGTATTTTCTAATGAAACCATCCAACCTCCAAAACCATCTAAATGTTGTCAGATTAATAAGCCAGAATCAAACCACTCCAAGTTTCACACAAATTCAAGGCAAAAAAGATGAAAAGCTTCAAATTATTGTAGATTATACCATCATTTTCTGGAAAAAAACTGCCACATAATTAAGCATTTAAAAAAAAAAAGTACGGAAAAAAAGAGAGGCTTGTGAAATCCTGAAGGAATCGATTCAGCCTCAAACTGACTCCACATTTGAGAAGATAGAACCTCTAATTATTTTCCTTTCCAACAATATAAATGAGCAAAGCCACAAATCTGTTCAGATGGTTTATAAAGACCCGGCCAACTGCTGTAATTGACTAATTGTTTCAGCTCCAGATGAAACCACAGAAAATGACTCGCATTTGGACATGTGCTGCAGAGAAAGTTCCTGAGTTTGTCACGCCTCTTTGCAGCATTTCAGATCTGCTGTTCGGGAAATTCAGATTGATAGATGGCCTGTGATGTTGTGACATGGCAATTTGGCATGGAGTGGTGCACTGTCACCAAGGTCCAGTGATCAAAGGAGTCCCAGGGGTCAGCAGGACAGTTCACCGTCCTCACACCTACCAGCCTTCCTTAACAATCTGCACACTTCTGCTTCGTTTTCTCTGGTGTGTGGACTATGAAACCCTGAATTGTGGCTGTTCTCAGATTCAGAAACACCTTCTCGTGTTGTTGTATTGTGTTTCTTGTAAGTATATCCCATTAGAGTATCATTTTTATTTATTATTAGGGTACAAAAGGGTTGTTTGGATTCTGTGTTATGAGGGTTCAGCATTCTGCAGACCATTCTTGGTTAATATCACTGCTCGGTGCAGAGTATTTTCCCAGGGAGGCCAACCTGACGCCTGGTATAAGCAGCCAAAAAAAAACCAATGAGCTTGATATGTATTAGATTGTCATGTGCATGAAGGGATATCATGTGCAAATCAGATGAAAAGATTAAAATCAGATTAAAAGTATCACTTGTTATTAAGAGCACATAACTGACTATGTGGAGGGAAATTAGTAGCGTAGCATACAAACTCTTTGAGGATCAAAGAAATTCTCCGCCAGCATGGGTGCTGCTTGACAGTGAAAACTCGAAGAGATTCACTGTGATAGAAAAGGAAGGAGGATCAGTGGCTGGATCGGCAGAGGGAGGGAGTGAAGAGGGAGAGGGTTGAAAGCAAACAGCCTGCTGCCAGTGTGATATATGTTAGCCCACTGGGTGCAGAGCAGAGACACCCAGCTTAAGATCTTTAACTCGTCTCAGCAACTGGGATGCTCGATCCCCGCCGTCTATGGGACTCAAGCTGGTGCTTTATTAAAGAAAAACAAAGGCTGTGCTTAAATGCCCATGTGAACGCAAAAGCATACACATCTTATCTGCTCTCAAATCAGCTTAGTTATGCCCAGCTTTTCTCACTGAACTGAAGTGTAAATACAGGAATTTACGACCTGTAACTGTAGCCTGGAATATTTTGAGAACCTCTGACACAAAGCACTTATATGTGGCAAGTGTCAACACGTTCCTCACGAATTAGCAGGGGGTATGTAACTGAAAAGATTTTACAGCTAAAAATAAACAAGCAGTACTACAGAACACTATTTTTAGACAGGAAATCATAAAACCCAAAAAGCAAACACAACTATCTCATTTACAACTTGGATACTGTGTCAGTGGAAACAGTTGATAAAGCAGATGATTCAAGAATTATATAAAATATTTAAACTTTTTCAGGGGTAAATACGTTTATCTGAAATTTGATAATGTACCAGAAATGAAATGCACTGAAAAAAGAAAATAGTTGAACCAACTTAATTGAAATTGTTTCAATTGTTAACACCTAAATGAAATAAGTTCTTTAAAATGCGGTTAATAAGTTATATTAACACAATTGATCCAAGTCTCATGTACTTAATACATTAATTGATCTCAAATCAACATTTTGCATTAATCCAAGTTAAAATTAAAGAAAACATATAGTTTCCAGTTTTTCCAACTAAATCTATATAATTGCATAAATATTTACAGTAAATCTCATTGCTTTGCTATATTATCATTTTTCTCCTCATGCATATTTACTCAGTTAAAGTATGCAATAGAGCAGATCCAGACTAGATCCAGCATCTGTGACAGAGCAGCAACATCAATATCAAGTCTTGTTGGTTGCATCTCAAATGCATAACAGTCATAAACTGGGTTTCCACCTGGACTTTTGCTAAATCTAAATTAAAAACCACTAATGGAAACACCTACATTTAAAAAAAAAACAAAAAAACTTGCAAATATCGCAAAAAAAAGTTTTTATGCTTTCATGAGGCGAATTTTCAGACGTTTTGATAAAGCAGTTTTTCGTGTGTCATGAACTAGCTTGAACTAGAAACCTTCTCACTGTGAGGCTGCGGTCCTAATCACCACGCCACAGTGCAGCCCAGGCAGTAAACAATGCAAATTTATAGGATAACAATCATAACAGGTTCATTTCCTGTTGAATTTGCTTTTCCGATGAGCCTTTGTGGTCCCCAATGTTGAGTTTAGAAAATAGCCCCACCCCCTAAAAATAATTTCAGATTACAGTGTGCGGTTTTAAGTTAATTTGACTTTAAAAAAAAAAGACTTTTAAGAGTTTAATATATTTAAAAAAAATTAAAATTATTTTTTAAAAAAAAAAAAATTTAAACCGAAGAAAAGAAAAAAAAAAAAAAAAAAAAAAAAAAAAGAAAAAAAAAAGAAAAACAAAAAGAAAATTTTGAAAGGAAAGAGAGAGAAAGAAAAAACGGAACTACAAAGAAGGGAAAATAAAAAAAAAAGAAAAAGGGGAAGGGAGATAAAGAATAATGGGGGTGTAGGAGGGGGGGGAAGAAAAAATCATCAATTATAAAAAACTTTTAAAAAGTCATCACCAAACCAAAATAATAAAGTTCAATGTAACACCCTTTTAAGAGTGTGGCAGAACAGACATAATCCTGAATATGCAAATATTAATTTGTTCTTTTAGTAAATAAATGCACTAAGAGATATTTACATGATCACATCATCTAAAATCTCATTAATTCAACCGTGCTACTTTAGGTTTAAATAATCCAAACAAACAAAAAAACAACTAAATCCAAATTATAACTGGACCTGCCTGTTAAACAACAGATTTCTTGTCTATTTTACATTAATTACAGTATGTGCAGATTTATGAGGTCATCTGTATACCAAAAAACAAAAAAAAACCTGCTTGTTTGCCCTAAAGCTCAAATAAATTAAGATAGGGAACGAGGTTTTTTTGGCTTTGAAATGCTCAGTGACCACAGTATCCACTGCTGTTTTCAATTAATTTAAAAATATTTCCATCCTCTCAAAGCCTGTCAGTGTTTCGATCTGTTCATGATCAACTTTCTTGAAAGCAGCAACCACAACTTCCTAAAGACTGTTCAAAGAGAAATATTATCTTCTAGCTGTAAATGTCACATTCAGAAAGATCCAAAAGGTTGAGGCTGGATTAAAGTCAGATGAGGAAGGAACCAGGCCATTTAATCATTTCTGAGTCTTAAAAGCTGCCAATTTCTTCCTGTACCACTGCTTAAAAATATCCACCAGACACTGAACCAATTTTATGGGATCTTTAAGCTCTTTGTTACCAGCAGCCAGCAACAAAGACGCATCATTTGTTCCCATTTCTTTAGTTGCATCCACGACAAACACCATAGATGACAGTTTGATTGTATTGGTGCAGAAACAAGCTGATTCTCCAATAACTGAAAACTTGGCATATCTGAGCATGATGTGGGGCGTGTCCTTAAAACATTAGAGGAAAATAGACAAGTAGAAAACAAATGGATCCTCCCCAGAATCTCTCCCTCAGCAGGTCTGATGGAGGGCTGGATCCTCCCCAGAAACTGAATTTAAAAGGCCTACTCTAGTGACCATACCTAAAAATGATTGAAGAAGTGTGGGTTCATTTGGACAGAAAACGCAACTGAAAGGCAGAAACATCTAAAGAAAAGCCATGGAAAAGCCTTCAAGAAGTCTGGAGAACTGTCCCTGAAGAGCAGAAATTGTTAGATAGTGGGTAGACAGCATTTGACATGGTTGCTTTCTGAAAGTTACCCACTAGACGTCAGTAATTTTTACACTCTACTTCAGATGTAGCCACATCCAGTCATTAAGAGTCATCATCCTTCACCTTTTAGATGCATCCCTTCTCCAGCAAACTTGAATCAAATGAATAACTTTACTCGGCCTCTGCAGAGCAGAATGACACGCACAGGACGCAATTCAGGTGTGCTGGAGAAGGGATGCACCTAGAAGGAGCAGGATTGTGGCTCTCGAGGACTGACTTGGCCACCCCTGCTTTACTTCATGTCCATGGCAGCCAATAACACCATCTCCCTTTCAGTATTTCTGTTAAGACAACTTAAAGTGGTCTGTGTGTCTATTGAGCCAGTCATTGAGGTTGAATTCATGATTTTAGCTTGTAGCATGTTGACCATTTGACTTAAATTGTGACTACTGGTTGATAAGTAAAAGGTTTAGTCCAGAGCAGCACCAGTAAACCGCAAGGCTGCAGTTTTCTTGAACAGTTACAGACGAGGGGTCAGGGATACACTCAGTACCGGTTCACCCAATACGCACACTACGCACGTTGCGTAGGGCCCCACAAACTCATAAAGGCCCCCTGAAGGGATTTAAAAAAAAAACAAAAAACGTGACGACGTCACTGCCCGGTCGCGCATGTGTCGCGCATTTCCAGCACATCAGGCTGGAGAGAAGTGAGAGATGAAGCAGAGTTAAAGGATATGAGAAAAGGAGAAGGAAAGAACATGAGAATGAACCGCAGGAACAGCAGTCAGGTAACTGTCTGCTCTCGATGGGAGAATGGGAGGCACTCGGGGGGGGGGGGGGGGGGGGTCTCCGGTCTCCCTGTGCATCTTGCTGGCTGCCAACAGTTGAAGTTAAAACTGTACTGACAAAACAATAAAAAAAGTAAAGGATAAATACTAAGATTTAATTTTGTTAGCTTGGATTACCAGCAGGCAAATATACAGTCGTCCTCAAAATTATTTATACCCTCCAATTAAAGAAAAGGCTATATATTTAAAATAGTAATTCAAATAACAACAAACTAAAGAAACTAATAATGAATTTTTAAAAAATCATAAAATTATAATTAAGTGAAGGAAAATATTGATTTTGAATTATGGATGAAAATATCATTTAAAACAAACAAACAAAACTGTTCCAGACACATCAGAGCACTTTTCTCATGAACAGTGGACCAAAAATACCTGTCAGCAGGTGTAGAAGTCTTTTTGAACATTACAGAAACACCGGATGACAGTGATTGTCTCAAAGTGTCGCTCAACAACATTTTAGCTTTGGAGCCCCATCATGCTTGTTTACTTGTTTTATTTCTTGTGCGTTTGTTTTTAATATTTCTGTCAAACCACAATTAAAAATCAACATAATTTTCAAAGAATTTTTATTTATCATTACTTTTGTCAATTTCAACTTATTTCACTTATTTTTTTCCCTTCTTTAATTGGAGGGTATGAATATTTTGAGGACAACTGTAGATGCAGATATTTTTTAAGAATATAAGAACTGAAATTCACAAAATATTCTGACAGTGGTGCTAAATTAATAATTTGTATGATAAATGATGATATAAATAATTGCCTACATTTGAAGTATATGAAAGTAAAACAAGCACAGCCAATTTGATGGAGATGAATTAATATTAGTCATATCCATATAACAGGTGCTGTGCTTAAGTTTTCTCTGACAAGCAGCAGCACAGACAGAGCAGGTTCATCTAGGACAGGCACAGATGTGCCAGCTTTATCATCCAATGCAGGCACATCCACAGATGTGCAATATACATATTTTTATGTTTAAAGCACTGGGTGTCATGTGCAACTATTGCAAGTTTTTGCTGTTCCGTTAGGAGGGCCCCTTACCAGAATTTTGCCTAGGGCCCCTTGAAGGTCCAAACCGGCTCTGGATACACTGCTTGAGGGGCTATTCTGGCAAAACACCTCTGAGGAATTTAACCACAGTTTGTCCATTAATTTCATAAATACAACGCTGACTGCCATTCGTGAGAAGTTGTAAGCAGGTGCAGGTGAGTCAATCTTGTGTTTACTTTAAATAACTAGCCATACTGAGAATGTATCTGGTCCAACTGTTGAATATGACATGAGTCAGGGATTACAAAGATAGAGCATTTTTCTGCTCTTTGTTTACAAATTTCTCTACATGACCTCACATTCATCTGATTTCATTCTTAAATGCTGTATTCAGCTGTATTATTTAACTTTTAACCCTTACAGGAAAGGTTTCCGTTTTTTCAACCTGCACCTTATTTTTAGGAGTTTATACGTGCATTTACTCACCAATAAAGTTTCTATATCATTTTGAGTCCTCCAGAAGATATTACGTTAAGACGCCATTCACTGGACATCCTGTAAAATGGCGATAATGGGGCAGCCACTATATTAGACATTATCTGCAGCAAAAATCCTTTTCAACAACACTTTCAGTAGAATGAACGAACGAACGAGTATTATTGTTCTGTGAGTCCAGATTTAGCTTTCTGTTAGTTATCAGGGTGTTCTACGCACTTTTCGGGGCTGCGTGTTCCCGATGCACGCATCCGTAGTGCAGCTGAGAGGAGCAGTTTGTTATCCAGACAACAAAAACACATTTTGCAAAAATCTTAACTCACAGGACAATCGTACCCATTCGTTCATTCATTCTACTTAAAGCATTGATGAATTTAAGGAGTTTTACTGCAAATAATGTCTTACATCATGGCTGCCCCGTCTCCGCCATTTTACAGGATGTCTGGCAAACGGCGTCTTAACGTAATATCTACCGGAGGACTCAAAGTGATGCAGAAACTTTACCGGTGAGTAAATGCATGTATATACTCCTAGAAATAAGGTCCAGGTTGAAAAACAGAAACTTATTCTTTAAAAGGTAGAGTCTGGAGTTTCCCCTCTGAAAATAAATGTTGGACCTGTGCAAGTGAAATCCATTTCAACCAACGCCTTTGGGCCTCTACTCTCATGCGGTGGTGAGTTTGAATGCAGCGCTCGCTCCCCCTGTCCGTGTTTCACCTTTTCCGTTTGTTTTGGTGTGTTCAGGAGATTTCTGTATACAGTATACTGCAAGCCAATGACAGAGCTAAGGGCATGTCGCTGTGTGGGAATAAGCTCATGATTGGAGCAGACGCCCGTCACTCGAACACTCGGAAAAAAAAAATGGGAGGAAAAACAGCGGACGTAGCGAAGAACAGGGAGTACTCTGCGGTAAGAGCTTTAGATAATGCACGTTGGAAAACCAGGGTTAATATGGGTTTGGCTTTTACCCGCTTCTGAGCTCTGAAGGAGTCGTTAAAGCCGAATAATTCGCCCAAGGGGAGGAGCTTTCAGTTTGAATAGTGTTTACAAACAGAAACGTGGAGGGACTGAGGACTCTACCTTTAAGCAAAATTGCTACAGAAATATACATGCACCAGTTAACTGAACAAACTGTTGCAATGATTGTGGTGTAGTATGTTTTAAGTTATTTTGGTTTAAGTTATAATTGAAGGGTTTTACTTTACAGATATCCATTTATTTTTAGTTTGTTCATGTCATTGCTGATAAATCATCAGGATCATCGAGCTTCAAAGTAGTAAATGTCGGGAGGTTTTGATGATCCATTTGAGTTATTGCATGATAAATTGTACTTTTTTATGGCACCCTGTTACCAAACGGTGAGGCGCACATTAGCCAAAAGAAATATGGGATCAAAACTTTTTGTTCAAATTCCTCCAGAAATTTACTTCACAATAGGTAGCAGGAATTTTAAGTTCCCTGGTGGGTCAATATTAAGCGATGGAGGAGCTGAAGACTGTTTAAATTGAGTGGAACAACGATGCGTCTTTATGATAAATACGACATCCATCCCTTTCCATCAGCTCCATCTGGTTTTACATTTAACCCACCATCACGATGCCGTGTCCAGCTGCTCTGACCGATCCTTAACTGTGCCGTGGAAATCCATCATACCGTCCACGAACATTTATTGCTCCAAATCAGCTTCCCAGACACTGAAGTATGAAAACAGTGGCTCAGAGACAGAAGCCCAGTACCGACCCTGAGAATGACTCACATTTTTCTTTTTTTCCTCCCCTTCTTTGAATTTCAGTCCGACGCCAACCAAGGTCTTCAAATAAAGACGGGGGACTGCTATTTGCCATGCTGTAACAATTAATTAGGAGACACTCAAATTACCTGAGACAGTCAACTGAGAAGCTCCCACAAAGAAAAAGAGAGACACTCAGACCACCCAGACCCACATTTTTACAATAACAGTAAATAGAAGTCCTTGTGTGGACAGAAGGCAAGACAAAGAATGAGACACCAGCTTATTGGGGTATCTTTTCTTTTCTTTAAAAAAAAAAAAAGCAGTAGAATAATTTTAGTATTCATTTGAGCTGTTTCAGAGTCCCGATGGGACAAAATGTACAAACATAAGACCCCTATTTAAAGCTTGTTATTCCTGCTGGATTTGTGGAAGCTTCCATTATTTTCCTTGTGGAGGTTTTTTGAAAATAACTCTGGTACTGAAACACCAGAGTTATGACAGTCACAGCTTGATGGACAGCAGGTCAACATCCTGAACCACTGCTCAGCTGATTTATTTAATATTGTAACCCATTGCACTGAATTCTCTGCAGAAACAAAACGAGGGAACTGGTGAGGACGGACAGCAGAGTGTTGACTGTGAAAGCTGAGGAGTCTGTGGTCGGTTTGTTTTTGTTGTCTTTCTGACCCGGCTTGGCAGGAAGCCTGCTTCTGCACTGTCTGATACCACTTTCACCGTGTCTTCATTTACATGGCGGGACAGATTCCATGCTTAATGTGCAACAGTGAAAGATCTTACAGAATCTAAGAGCTGAGGATCAAATGTCTTTTGCTTCAACAGATTTTGTTTTATCTTAAATTTCTCTTTTCCATATTTGTAGCTTCATGTTTGCAGAATAACAAAAGTTTATCTTCCTTTTTTTTTTTAACTACAGTATATCACATTCTGGAAGAGAAAGTATCTGAAAGTATTTGTAAAACCAGAAATCACAGAAAGGCCTTCAGAAACCAAAGGGACAAAATTCCTAAAGTTGGGTCTCTTATCCATATTCTCTCCAAACAAACTTTTCAAACCTACATCTAAAGTACTGATGAAATTCCAATCAGATTTAACAAATCGCAGGATAACAACTTGTGGTTGTATGATGATACCAATTATTTGTTGATTTACTTTTTAATTTACTTAAGTGATTAGATAAGTTAGAAGGCACTTTTCTCCCCATCTGAAACAATTCTTTGATATCTTAACGTAATGTAGGAGTCATGGTTCGATCAAATCTGACCTCGGAGCGCTTCAGCCGCACTATGCACCCACTTTTTTTCCTCCTCTCTCAAACGTACCACTGAGTGCGTTGCACTGTTGTGTACGCGAGCATCGTTTCTTGTCTCTACCAGTGCTGTGTAGGACAGCATGCTCAGTGGAGTCATCTCTGAAGTGAGGGAGCAGCTTAGTCTCGGAAGCAGAGTGGCGCTAGTTAATCAGACATGGAAATGGACAGTGTTCCAGATTGGAGTGACCAGCCAGTGACATATGAATAAAATGCAGAAGTCAGGCCGATCATAAAAAAATGCTTCATTTAAAAGTCTTAAAGACTCTTAATGACTACAAAGTTGCTTTTATGCCTGTTTTTTGGTCTCTTTGTGCCTTAAAACATTGCAGAACATCATTTCAGGCACTTAGAAAAGTCAATTTGCATTTAAGTCTTATTGTAATGGCAGTACTGAGAATTTTACTGCTGTGACAGTCTAAATGCAGCACCAACAAGTAGAATAATAAAGCAAACTACCTGTCCAGTAGCATCATTAGCCTCAGAGAATGTAAAAGCCAAATGAAGAGACTTAGGCCCAATCTCAAATCTCCCCCTTAGCCCTTCCCCTCCGTTTTGCGTGCTCACGTGTTGGGGTGTCCCAATCCTGTTTGGACAGAGGGATAGGGGTAAGTGGGAGGAGTATATACCCCTTCAAATGAAGGGTTTTCCAACGCACACTTACAATGAAGGGGTATGACAATCACGGGCAAGATGGCTGCTACTGAGTTAACAAAAATCCAAAAATGCTAATATTTTCTCCATAGATAAAGTTGAAAAAGTATGAAAACCATTGTATTGTTTAGTTTAACGCTGTTTAAATCTTAAACTGTCATTTTCTTTGTAAAATGCAGATCATTGTACTAAATGGCACTACTACATATTGCACTATTGCATCCATCAGGACTGCTACTCAGTTTACTTTGCCATATGCATTATTGCACTATTGCCACTGTACTGTTACATTGTTAAAAACTTACTGTACATGTTACAGTTACATGTTTACAGTGTATGCACTATTGTCCATCAGGACCACTGTACTGTTACGTTGTCAAACTTTACTGTTACATGCTACAGTTACATTGTTTACATTGTCATTGCACTGTAATATCTGCACTACTTCCTACATTGGGATTGCAATACCGTTCACATTGTCTACTGTCACCCTATTTGTAAATCTGTAATCTTCTTTAGCATTTAAACTTAGGTTTTGTGTTTAGATTTCTCCCAGAAGATATCTAGGTTTTTTAAAAATATTTTTCATCTTATAGTTTATTATATTTTATTATATGCACCGTGGGTTTAAGTGGACTGTAATTTCATCTGTGTTGTATGTCTACCATGCCACACATTTGACAATAAAGTTGACTTTGACTTTGACAATATGGAGAGAACACCACTGAAAAGACCTCATGTCATGAATACTTGGGCATCTAGATGGACCACAAGTCTTCTTTCAGAATGCCTTTCAACTAGCTGATAAATACCACCTAGAAGTAGAGAATTAGATTTGTTTTCTAAAAATAAGTCTTGTTTTAACTTTACTACAAGGAAAAGACTTGAACAGGCAACATTTTTAGGTGTATTAGACTCTGGTAGCACCATTTCTATGCATGTTTGTCATTGCTCCCTTTGATTTATCTCTCATTAGTTTCCCGGCACACATCACTGTGTTCTTTATAATCTGGTCAGTTGGCCCTCACCGACTGGCCAAAAAAAAAAAAAAAGAAAAAAAAAAAAACATCACTGGTTAATTATGGTCAAACTGAGTTCGGTGAGCTCCTGTTTTATGCAAGTAGCTTCTTGACATCAATCAATAATGTGCGCTCATCAAGGTTGCTGCTGTTTAACACGCCAAAAATCCCTGCTCAGCTAGAGTGCATTTTCTTATTTTGCATATTTTTTTCTGAAATACACTATAGAACACCTTAAAGCTCAATAACTAGACTAACCTCAGACTAGCTTAGTTTAAAGGCCACTTACTAAAAATAATTGAATAAATAAAATTTAGAAATTAAAAAGTAGCGGTAAGCCAAATTTTACAACAATTATCAAGTCCATGTCTTTATATAAAGGAAGTAAATGAAAATATAAAATCTTGCATTAAATGTAACAACATTAACAGAATCTCCACAAACCAGAACAAAGGCAGTCATTGAGAGAGTGAGGTGTGGTAACAGCTCAAGCTGAGAAGAAATGACAGAGACTGATGCGCTTCTGGTCATTCAGACACTCAGATTGGCGTCTCCAAAGGCTTTGGGGAGCAGAGGAAGCACGCTGAGGTCAGACTAAACAAAGACTCTGTCCACCCTGGACTCTTTGGGGACTACAAAGGGCAAAGCTGCTCTTCTCAATCCACTTTGAACCCAGACTAGGGCTCAAAGCAGGCGGCAGGTAAACTACTTACAGGGCTAAATGACACGGTATCAACAGTGGATCTGCAGAGAGCAACGATCAGTGTTCACTGTCAGACAAACGCTCATTTAAAGTATTTTCTGAGATTAAAAGAAAAAGCTGAATTTGTTTTTGTCAAACCTCAAAAGATGAGGTTGATTCCACTACTCTGGACCACCGGAGTGATGCTTTTCCTTTCACCATTTTTGAATGACAAGCAATAAAAGGGATTCTGACATCGGGCTCTTGTTTATTCTTTTGTGTTTTTTATCTATTAAAATCAACTCATTAAGCAACAAAAACTTCACTTGAGTTAAAAATCACGGTAAGATGAATAAGTTTGAACAAAGTTGAGGACATCACACTCATTTCAGGACCTCGTCTAACTCCTGAAGTTGAAAATGAAACTGAAATACCAAAGCCATTAAAATTATTCTATTGATTTCAAGATTTTGGGTTTTCCCTTTGTGTCTTGTGCCATCTTCATTTATTCTTCACCTGTGACACATTCTGGAATTTACACATCTTAACGAATCCCCTTTACTGAGTCTCCATAAGTATGCAAATACATCTCATGGTTGCACTCATTTCATTTTAGGGATAGGTTTTCCAGCAGAGAACTGCACATACTGTAGGCAAAAGGCTAAAAAGGCAAAGGAGTAGGACATAAAAAGAAAGCACCTGGTATTTCAAAAGGTTTTAAGTGAAAAACATAAATTTAGCAACACTAAGTTGATGATGTAATGATTTAACAGAAGTCTTGCTGAAAGCAGCTGAAGCTCTGATGCTGAAATCTGGGCAGAATAGATACTGAGTTGAAAGGTAAACTGGAAAATTTAAGCACAAACTGAGATTATTAGATATTTGAAATGTTCAAGTTTTGATTAATCTACAAAAGTCTTAGGAGACTCAGTATAAAAGCAAGTTTTAATTGTGAAAAGGAAAATCTCTGACAAATAGTGCACATGTATGCAAATGTGTAGCTGTGTAAAGATAACAGCAGAGCAGCCTGTTAATCTCCACAAGGAAAAAGAAAACTTATCAAATAATTTAGAAATATCAAAAATTCCAGTTGTCTGCCACAGGCATTAAGAGGGTATGATGTGACCAGGTCCTGCTGACCAAATGTACACTATTAACCGATCGTTGTTAGTGTGATCATCCCTATAAAAGCAGAGCTGTTTGCAGTTTGCAGGTCTGCAATATTGAAGTGTGTTAAAATTCCTTAAAGGAAAGACAGCAGCAATGGTCTTGAAAAGCAAATATTGCTGCCCATCAATCTGGAAAGGGTTATAAGGTCATATCCAAACTATTTAGAGTCCATCATTCTCAGTCCATTCAAAAGTGGAAAACACTCAAGACAGGTGCTAATCTTCCCAGCAGTGGACGCCTCAGCAAGTTCAGACCCTTCAATGCTCAGAAAAACTGCAACCCCCCCCAAGAACTACATCTCAGACTCTGTAGGCTTCAGTTAGCTTGTTAAATGTTCAAGTTCATGACAATCCAGTTAGAAAAAGACTGAACAAGTCTGGCTTGTTAGGCAAAGTTGGAGGGGGAAACTTCTTTGTAAACAGATTGTGGCAGCACAGCTCGGCTTTGTAAAGCCGCATCTGAACAAACCACATGACTTCTGGAGCAACGTTCCTTTGACAGACAAAGTGGAGACATTCAGAGATCAATCTATTCAAGCCAACATAAAAAGTGTTTGGCATTTGGATTCTCCTAAGCATCCTCTAAAAATGGTGTGGAATCTGCTTTAATGGAGAAAATGGTGAATAGTAGAGAAAAGTGCAGTTAGAATATCAAAAGCTTGTCAGATTGATCTTGTTCTCTTCAGCTCCAAGCAGGCAGGTCCTGAATTGTACAATTTTCTGCCAATTTAAGCTGAGTTGTTGAGTGCTCGTTTGTGTTCCAACAGTTGAGAACATGACCATCTTTGCAGCAATCGTAAGAAAACAAGGCAGCCACTTACACAAATTACCACTGGCTTGGCACTCATAGGGGAAATATCAAGAAATGCCAAACCAGGTTCTGCTCATGCAAGGGAGCATAGCTTGTTTTGACCCTATGTTTAAACCCGTGGACAGGAAAAAAAAATATTTTAAAACATTGCCATTGAAATATTACACCAGTTTATTCCTCCCCAATTTTAAAAAACAAATATTTAATTCATTAGTTTGTTTGATTGAGACAGAGCATGTAAATTAAAATCTTAACAATAGATGGAAGCATGCCAGATTATAGCTAACAAGTTGATTTGCATCTGTAGTCCCCAGGTAGGTACAAGAAAAAATGTCATTGTCTTATGTATTTATCACAATAACAAAATGCAATGCAATTCTTAACTTAAATCCTCACTATCTATGATAAATATTCAGGAATTTTCTTAAAGGCAGGGTAGGGGATCCAGGAGCGTGTGCGCCGATGATTGTCGGCGAAGATAACCAAGAAGATCCAAGTGGCTAACTTGTTAGCTTCCCAGTAAACAGCAGACAAACCACGTTTCCTAAAAGTGATAATTATCTCACCTCCAACTTTCTCTGTGGTGTAAAACATCCTCACTGCAAACACCAACACCTCCATGACTTGATCCACATTTTTTTCTTTTTAAGAGCAAACAGTGGCATAGATAAGAGCAGCGAGCACTTACGTTCGTCTGCACTGAGACGCTTACGGCGAGTGCGTGCACATGGGGAGGGGGACAAACGGCAGGCAAGTCTGACGGACATAATCATTCAATCAATCAGCACGGGCCATTAGCAGCAGGGTTTTTTCAGTCCTGTCTGTTCCAAAGGTGATTAATTTTTTAAATTTTTGTGTCAGAACATTTAATTAATTGGCTTCAATCGGGTGTGAAGAAGACTTTAAGCAATATAGTAAAAAATGCTCCTGGAAAACGTCATCCATCCTGCCTTCAAGTTTTAACCCACCCGTTAAATGCTTGTCTAAGCTGATGAAGTCTGTTATTTTAGGAGAAACAAAGCAATCTAAAAATGCACAAATTCTATTTTAAGACAGCCTTGAAAATATGTGGCTATTTACTTTTTACATTTATTAATTTTTTAAACTGCTATAATCATCATCAGACATCATACATGACAAATATGCATGCATTCTCAGAATTTTTTAAATAAACACATTTTCCATTTCCAATATACATTTACTTATTTAATTGTTTTTATTTATTCATTTATCATTTATTTATAGGAGGTTTAATCTGAGTGTGATTTTAAAAGATTGGCAACAATATTTTAACAATGATTCTGATCCATTTTCAGTTTTTCTGCCATGTCGTGCAAATTTATGCAATTCTCCGTCAATTTAAGCAAAGTTGTTTTGTGCTGGTTCGTGTTCCAACAGTTGAGAACATGATCAACTTTGCAATCTGAAGAAAACAAGGCAGCCACTTACACAAATTACCACTGGCTTGGCACTCATAAGAAAAATATCAAGAAATGCTAAACCAGATTCTACTTTTGCACGTGAGAGTAGCTTATTTTGAGGAAAATGATAACATGATGATTGCTGTCGAGTGTGAGAGCCAGAAAGTATCACTAACTTAAACTGAACAGAGCAAAGGGGCACGTTTTGATCTACAGCAGCAGTGAACATGGAAGAGCCTGATCCTATTTCACTTCAGGACACAGGGGCTCCACTAAAGCCTCTATGTGCATTTTCTTTAAACAAAGCTCAGATTTTAGATGAACTCATCTCCTGCTCCTGGTGTAGACTGGTATTCAAGGCTCCGGCATCATCCTCTCTCAATATTTGTCAAGTTCTGCCTGTTAGTGATTGTATATATCCCTATTTTGCAGAGTGTGTGCGCCGCTGACAGTTTTAGAGCCAAAACAAACTACAACATGTGGAATCATCCCACTTAAGAACCCCGGCACCAGACTCATCCAGTCAAGACTGAAGGCAAGCTCTGCGAGATTCCAGTCTGCAGCTTGAATTCCTTCCAGTATTTTTAGACGGCTTAATAACTGTAGAATTAAACTAATTACAAACACAAACTGTGGCAGAGCTGATACGTGCCAAGCTCAGGAAACCCTACGAGTCTGGACCTTGGCCTATCTCCTGCTTCCAAAAACATGCTAACCAAATAACCAAATTAAGTTGAGGGAGATTGAATAATTTATACACACAAGTCTCATTTTGTTAAGTGTTTTGCTTGTGGAGGTTGCGCTACTTTGCTGATCCAATGTGAAATCAGCGAAGAAGAAAAAAAAAGGCTTATAATTCTACTCTGACTCGAACACTAAACTCAAGTGTGCAGCACAGTCGATTAAGATAAATTTTTCCTGGAAAAAGCAAAGCAAAAAAAGGAAGGCAGACTTTCTGTTGCCATGGCTGCAGCCATGAAACACTTTTGATTCCTGCCAGTGTGTGTGGATTCAAGGACAAAGTCATAATGAGCAGTGGCATTAATGATGCTGCAAGATGTGCTCCCGCCACGGCGTGGATTACCGCAGTTAACTGGGTTTGTAATGGGGGTAGTTTTTCATGCACGTGTCTGAAAAGAGCCGACGAAGAGCAGGATTCAATCACATCCAAGTGCATTACTGGAAAGCAGGGAGAGGATGTGCAGTCATTACTGCGTACAGAGAGAAATCAGGTCAGGCAAGGTGGGGGAAAGCTTCATTTTTCTCCTTTTCTTGCTTGAATTTCTGCCATTAACTCTTGGTTTCCTCACACAAAATCCTGTCATGTACATAATGAGACAACTTAAAGAGGGATTTCCACCATGTCTTTGCAGCAACACAAGAATTACATCCATTACCAGTGATTTGATAGTGTGGAGTTAACAACAGTGGAATGATAATAACAGTAATATCGCCTTAGCCATTGTGTGTCCTCCCACGGCTCCCAATGTGCCTGTGAAATGGGACGCAATGAGGGCGAATGGGCTTTGATTGTGGAAACCAGTAAATCAGTCTGCAGGCTACAGACAGACATCTCATTTGAGGTATTTGTGTATTTTGGATTTATTGCTTCCACATCGGCCCCCCTACCCATCTCTGCATTTTCTTTACTGAGTGAATACTCTGTAGAGAAGTTTACAGAGGAGCACTGAGGTTCAGATGGGTTTACTGCTGGCTCCATGCGCTTGGTGTGAAATAAACATCTCTTCAAACCATTTCACTGCTCATGAGAAAATGTGGAATACTGAAGCCTAAAGAGCAGTAGAAACGGATTCATATCTGTAAATATTTAACTATAAGCAATAGAGGATAAAACTGAATTTTAGACATTTTACATCTAATTGATTTAATGTGTTGAGGGTGAGTTTTTATAGGTTTAGTCCAAGCCACAATGAGCAACATAGATTGCAACATTGTTTGTCCACTTACTTTTTGTTGCATGTCTTATCCTGCTTCTGCTGAACCGTTAAACTAAATTTGTCACCGTTGGAAACATTTCATTCAACATTTCATTTCATTCAACTCTACTTCCATCCGCTCTATACTTGCATCAGCTCTACTTCATCCCTTCCATCCCATCTATACTCCCATCAGCTCCTCATCCCCTCTCTACTGCCATCAGCTCTACTTCATTACTTCCAGGGCTGGACTGGGTAAAAAAAAAACGGCCCGGGCATTTTGAACCAAGACTGGCCCACCAGATATTGCTGGAACGGCGATGACACCTCTGAATGAAAACAAGTGCTTGCTCACTGTCTTGTTTGTATGTACTTGTCTAATGTAGCCTACTTGTCTAATAAACTTAAACCTAAACCTCCTCCCACCATCTAAAGACATGTACGTTAGGTAAACAGGTCTCTCTTAAAAAAGAGAGGGTGTGTCTCAATCGGATTTTCCTGTATAAATAAAGGTTAAATAAAATGATAAATAAAAACCATCCTCCCAGTCCTGCTATTCTATACACTAGCCTATTAAGTGGTCTGTAAAGTAGGAACAAGGTGACAAAAAGCTACAATATCAGCAAGCTGTTACAATGGCCAAATTATTGTTTAATAAAAACATACATGAACCTGTTGAAAAAGGATAACCACTGCACTCTATTTATCTTTTTTCTGAACTTTTTTTGAGTGCAAGTGCAGCCGCCCCCATACTCATGCCATGTAGGCCCTATTACAATCTCACTCCAAACAGGCTTAATAAACTGGATGTAGCCAGATACCAGCAACCTTAAAATCAGTGCTTCTGAACTATAAAGCTGTTCATGAACTGGGTAACCTCTCCATCACAGCATGTGATGATTGTTAAATAATTTAAATATCACAGCTACACACTGGAAGTCACGTTACAGTCTTTATCACAAAATAATATTCCATAAATGACTGAAATATGACGATTAAACAAACCCTCGGGACAGACCAGTTATTTTATTTTGTCCTGATGCAATCGTTTCATTTAGTAGAGCTGCTCTAAAATATTCTTTCAAGTTCAGCTCTTAGATAACACGATGACGTTAATAAAACCTAAGAATGATGGACTCTTTTTACTACGGGGAATTACCGTTAACGACAGTATTCAGCTCTGTGCGTGCCTGTGATGTAAGCGACACATTGGCGTAGCAGGAGAAATATTCTAGCTGATTTACACATTCACCTCCCTGGTAGATTTATAACGCTGATATTCTGTCTGACACAGCTGACGACAATGCGTGCGCTCCCTGCGCGCTGTGCGATGCACAGCCTGATTATGACTACTGACGTTCAAAGAGTTAGCAAGCACAACAAAAATGAACTAGACTACACCCAAACTTGATTTTTATCAGACCCAGGTAGAGTAGTTCATCACTTCTTACCCCCCACCAGCGTCCACCGCGAGTCTCCCCTCATCCAACTGCCGGGGACCTCTTCCTTCGTCACCTGTGGCTGAAAGTTCCTCTACAGCCTCCAGAAAACTTCTGTGTTATTTTAATACATTTGGCAGCATCTGTATGAAGAGCTGGTCTCTTTAATTCCCACTTTTCCCCGTGAAAATTTTCTGTGTTTTGCTCTTCCTGTAGTTCTCCCTGTATGATTGAGTGGCCCAAAATGAAGGGGGGGCGTCGGCCCTCAGCTGTAATTGGTCCAGCCCACAATCACTCAGGAATAATGGGCCGACCTACCAGTTTTGTACCAATAGGTATGATGCCTTATGCCACTGACTACAAAAGCTACCATTTAAAAAAAAAAAAAAAGCCCGGCCGGCCCAAAATCCCCGTCGGCCCACCGAGAAAATGCCCGGTATGCCCGATGGCCAGTCCAGCCCTGATTACTTCCATCCCATCGATGCTTCCATGAACTCTACTTCATCCCCTCTATACTTCCATCAACTCTACTTCCATCCCCTCTTCTTCCATCTCCTCTATGCTTCCATCAACCCTAATTGTATAGGTAAATGGTCTGAAATTTCTTACAAAATTTTCAAAAACAAAATGTACATACATGTTTTCATCTTACAGTACAAAGGGAATTTGTTTCTGTAGCTCTGACAACTCTAGTTAAGAGTTTATGCAACACTATGCACATTACTTAGAGCAAATTAAGCCAAATAGCAGTGTCAGTATCACTAGAAGTATCAGTATCAGTACTGATATCATTAGCCTGAGGCTATCTCCAGTACAGTGCATTATATAGAAACATTTATGTTTGAAATTGTATATGGTCCCTAATAAATTAAACAAAAACAAAATATTGTCAGCATTAGCAGTTTCCATAGCAGACAGTAGTATCAGCATTAGCTGTCAAAGTACTACCAATCCTTGCATTATAGGTAAAGGAAAGAGGAAAGATGTAATTAAGGGTTTAAATCAAATCTCATACAAAGACTTTTTTTTTCTACATTAACATCTTCCAAGCATGAAAACATCATCTCAATATTTCCAGGTACTGGGACTTTATCTTTTTTCATCCAGAAAGTGAAAATGCAGTTTATGATCAGCTGGTTGAGAAGTACTACAGTAGTGGTCACATTTCAACATCCTACATTTGTAATACAGACCCATGCTGTTACTGGACATCAGCCTTCAAACTATTTACCATAAATAAAACAATCCAATTATGATGTTTACATGAGCTTCAGATAAGATTCTATATTCATGTTCATGCTTATTACACACTCCAAGTAACAGCAGCATTATTCAAACCAGCTCAACCAGCTATAATTAAATCCTTATCCCTAAACACAAAAAGTTAAAAGTGAGTTTTTTTCCAACACTCCAAAACTGGACGTCTTCTTCTGCTGAACTTTGTTGGAGTTGCTGTTGTCAGATCTTGTGATAGAGATGAGCAACCTGATCTAAAAAAAACCAAGCAACTGCAGTGATGGAGATGCACACCTAAAATTGTAGCGTTCCATGAGTGTGTTGGTGCAGCATTTCATCATTTTAGTCAACAACAGATTAAACAGTTTTCTTTCTTTGGGAATTATCTTTAAAAACTTTAAAATTGACACCAAGTTCAAGTTAAAACTAGAGAAAATACTCAATGTAGCACTCCTGCTGGTCTCATATTTCCTGGCCATTTGTTGAGTGACATTCGTATGATTTAGCCTGATCCAAATAATCGCTGAAGGTAAAGCGCCATTCCAAGAAAAGCGCTCAGATGGTGCCAACACAAATCACGCTACTTATCATTCCACAGTAAACATGTCTCTGCATTACATGCATTTTTAACCAACACCCTTATTTTCTGCATGCTTTACATCTTCGCACATCAGCAGATATATAGTTAGAGATAATGACATAATTTGAAGAGTGAGATCCAGGAAGTCAGAGCGGGTAGTCTGGCTGCATCCAGATGGAACAGAAATCCTATTGTCATTTTGATAATAGTGTGAAAACACTCTGAAATTATGATGCTTTCCTTTCTGAGACGCATTTGGCTTATCACAAAACAGACAAACAGTTGTCTGATTAGGATGAGTGGAAAGCTGAGAGAAAACAGATTCTTCCCCTCAGAACCAAACAAAGAGAAATGCTTCACCTACTTTATGTTCAGCCATTCATGCTGTTTTGTTTCAAGTTGCTTGGCTGACTCTGGGTCTGGCCTGCTGATTGCACTGATAGACATGGAGGAATCTGGCGCTGGCTGCCAGAAACCACAGAAGAAAGAGGAGAGGACCCTCAGACTGCTGCTGGTCTGTGCCGGTAGGGAGAGGTAAACACGAGTCGTCCCGCTTTTTGGTATGCAGGGCTTATGTTGGCCCGAAGAGGAGCTGCAGCTCGAAGGAGGTGCCAGTCTGTGGTCGGCTCAGTACAAAACACAATTATTTTTAATGAACACCCAGGAAAACAAATACCTGCCATTAGCCATGCAGTCTGCGATGCAAACCATGAGCATTACTGTTATGCAATCAAATCTAAACCAGCACAGACAAGCAGCAAAGTTTAGCCTTCTTAAATTTAGAAAAGCATTCAGTTCAAGTGTATGGTAAAGAGGCGTTTGTCTTTAATTACAAGGTGTTTTTCATCTCCAGTTTGAAATAAATAAATAAAAAGAACAAAGCCATGACTGCCTCCTTGCAGTCCTCACATTAGTGATAAAAACATGCACTGCGAATCAGAAATACATCCGTTTCTACGTTTATTCAGGCTTACTGTTTCCATTATATCTGCATTTTCTCACCAAAGAAATGAGCTTCTAGAAGCCCTGCAAGAGGAGAAGCTGCACACTTTAACCCCACATAACACAGCCTGGGTGGTGTAAATGCAGAGAAACAGGTCTCTGGCATCAGTCACCGACAATCACATCACTTTTTCTGCTCAGCTGTCTGATAATGAGAAGAAGAATGCATCATATACAGTGCTGGAAAAAAGAAAAAAAAAATCACCATCATCACCCATAATGGGCTCTAAGCACGACTCCACTACTTCCTGAACTTAAGGTAGCTCCTTTGTTTCCTGTCTCTCATTACTGGACGAACTGATTAACCCAGGTGTGTCTGGCCAGTTACTGAGATCAGACACACCTGGGTTAATTCGTTCGTCCAGTAATGAAAGACAGGAAACAAAAGAGCTACCTTAAGTTCAGGAAGTGTTGGAGCTGTGCATAGCGCCCATTGGACAGATGGGTCTAAACTAAGGCACAACTGGGTCACAGAGGAAAAATAGGAGGGAGACATAAGTTGAAAAGTTAAGAATAAACTCCTCTGGTCCAATAAATAGATACAATGTTGGTTCCTCTGTTGCTGTAATTTATCATAAACACTGCTGTCATCTGAATTCCTTCAGGATCAAAATTTTAAAAGTCTTGTGTATTGTCTTACAATACCCGGGTAATACATCTCTCCCCTTATTCAGTGAAAAAAAGTATGGCCATGTCTACAAGGTTTGTGTAGTTTCTCCCTCAAAGTGGATATCTCCTTAAAGTATAAGTCATTTATTTATTACCACGTTGTAAATATGCTAAAAGAGAACGAATGTACAATATCACCTGTTCATTCATAAAAGCCATTTTGTTGGCATATCATTGGTTTATGCCCTGATGCTGGTTTGGTTCAAACTTCATTATTTGACTTAAACTCTTGACATTTCATTTTTAATCTTTAAACTTCAACCCAACCTTATACTTATAAATAAGGGGGAGTAAAAACTACCCTGGCACACCAGCCTGACAAACACCATATATGAGATACACGGCAGTTCAGTCTGGGATTCCTCTGTTAAAGACTTATTTCCAATTCGAGATGAGAGGCAGGACTAACAAGAACAAATTGAACCAGAGAGAACCAATCACAGTCACATGGAAGTGACACAAACGTCTTTTTGAAAGAGAAAAGTCCTCAGAACAGCAAGTTGTTGCAGTTTTAAGGACGTGCAGCTCATTTGAAACATCAGAAAGGGCATCATTAAATCGTTGTTCCTCTGCAACTGCCATCCTCACTGATGTGGTTAGAGAACGGAGTCCCTGAAAAAGACATATCACAAAGTCCCGTTTCCTGCACTGTGATTGGTCCGGTCAATTTTTTACCAGAGTGGAAATCAGTTTCCAAAGGAGGGAAACAGACTGACTAACGCCAGTCAGGCTGGCGTGCCAGGCTAAGTGAAAACTACCTACCTAACTCAGCAGAACTGCCCCAACCAGTTTCTGCCCCTTTCACATCAGCACCGACTTAGCCCGGCCCTCACTGAGCCGACACCACACCACCCCAGTTTTGTTTGTTCACATTACAACTGAGGGCAAGTGAGGCCATCTTCAGCTCTGGTTTTCCGTGTGGGCGAGGTCGCCGTAATGACGTTTTGTGAAGTCATTTGTTTGCCCCCCCCCCCCACACACACACACACACACACTGAACAACAATGGTGGAAGTTGAGCTCGTGATTTACCTGCTATTCATTTTATCAACTCCGTTGATCACGGTGTTGTTGCTGCATGGCTGGTAGACGTGTGGAGAGCACCCCCGCATTGGTGAAATTAAGCAGTTTTGCAGTGGACCATTCATTCCATCTTCACTAACATTTTATGAAGATACGCATATCTGCCACTAATCTAAATTGCATTTAAAGAAGTCAGAGTGATGCATGAATGTTACTGGTGAGTAAATGCTTGTATAAATTCCTAGAAATAAGGTCCAGGTTGAAAGAAACAAAAGTTATTCTTTAATAACTGTTGGCCATCCTGCTATTTTCTCTGGCCACCCTACAAAAATCTCTGCAGGTGCCGCTGGAGCCAGATGTTAGCAGGTTGTCTGACCAGCATAAAAACAGCCCAATACTCTGTTTATCAAATCAGCCAAAGTTTACAGAGGTGCTACATGTATAAGAACAGCTATTAAGACATGTAAACAGCAGCTGGATCTAAAAACGGATGTAGATCACTTAAGAAACAGAAGAACTCAGTTGTGTTTAAGAGCCAGTTGTTTCATGTCATTTCATCTAGATTTCACCACCTGAAGGCAACTTCCTCTTTTATAGGAAACCAGTCATCTAAGTAGGCACTTAAGTGTGGTACAGTTTGATGGATTATCATTTGCTGAGGTGGAGTTACCTTAAAATGATTAATGTTTGATTTACTTGACTAAAAGCTGGCAAGAGAAACAGAGCTCAAGTTTAAGATGTAGAGACAGAGAAAAGTTATATAACTCAGAGCCTGAAGCTGTACGTTATCAGCTGATAGATCTGATGTGTTTGCAAAGATAACTCTTTATTCAAATCTCTGCTGATATGTAAGAAGTCTGGAAATATTGTTTTTTTCATTTTAAAGGCAGAAATAAAGTTGGGGTGGTTGACAGTTTGGAGAGCTAAGAACTGAACCTAAATGCTCTCTAGTTTTATAAAACTACAGTTACAACTAAAACAAAAATACCATTACGATAAATGTCATTGTTTTTTTCATTAGCTTATCAAGACAGAAACACCAACGAAAGCTAAATAAAGACAGTTCAGACCTGAATATGCAGACTTGCTGTTGACACTTGGCACCCCACACTGGCATGCAGACACACACCTCTGTGATGTTTGAGTTGCTGGGGGCTGTTTCTGACGACACCGACCATCACCCACTTCACACAGCGACAAGCCTGAGGAGAGAAAGGTAAACCTCTTTCATCTATTCTTCACACAATGACTTCCACCAGCTTTCACTCTGCAAACACCGCTCTGAGGAATCATCCCAAAACACGAGTATTCAATTTCCTGAGAGGTTTACTATGTACCTGTACATACCTGTACTATGTACTACTGTATGTACCTGATGGAGGAAAAGTTTATTACAATGGTATTTTCTATATCAATTTATATCAACCTTATTATAATCTAGAGTTTGTTAATGCTTCAGTAACACTAATAAAACACCAAACTGTATATTGCTGATGAGGTGGGGTCTTCTTAGTGGTTAGCCACCAGTTCAGAGGTGCTACCCCAGTTAGTGGACTGGAGTGTGCTGAGGGATACACAGCTGGCTCTATAGAGGGATGGACTGAAAATTCTCATGCTTCATCTCTGAGATCAACATGAATTTAATCACCATCTACAATCCAAATCCAAAAAATCTGGCATACTGTGTAAAATTTAACAGAATGCAATGATTTGCGAGTCTTATCAACCTATAATTTATTCCCAATAGAACGTAAACATATCAGATGTCCAATTCATGGAAATATGAGCTCATTTTGGGAGCAAAATATCTAATAAAAGTTGGAATAAGAGCACCAAAACGCTGGAAAGAATTTCCACAAATCAAAACGAACTGGAACAGAGAATTAGCTTGATTCACTGGCAACAGGTCAGTAACATGGCTGGATATAAAAGGAGCGTTTCAGAGAGGCTCTCAGATGTAAACACAGACAGAGGTTAACTTATTTATGACAAAGTCTGTCTTCTTTGAACCAAAGCTCATATAAAATGCTCTGAAGCAAAGTGGAAAACTGTTCAGTGGTAAGATGGATGAAAATGGAAAGCATGGAGGCAGTGTGCTGCAGACTGAAGAGGAGATGGAGCATCCAGCTGGTTATCACGCTGCATCTCTGATTGGATGGGGTTGCATTAGTGTCTATGGCGTGGGCAGCTTCCACATCTGTGAAACTCCATCAATGCTGAAAAGTTTTAGAGCAACATCTGCTCCCATCCAGACAACGTCTCTTTCAGGGAAGGCCTTTCAGGTTTCAGCAAGACCTGGACCACATACTGGATCCATCACAGCACCATCACCCTGTTGCAACTATTACAAGGTCTGTTGTTGCCAAAGTGAGCCAATATTTTACATGTCTCAGTTTCAACAAATGATATCTTGTTTATGTTTTATTGGGAATAGAATATCGGTTGATGAAATTTGCATATCGTTGCTTTCAGTTTTCAACTTATTTCTTAAATTTGGGCTGTAACTTTGATAACATTTTATTGCCCATTAGCCTATGAAATACAGCTTTAAAAAAAAAAAGAAAAAAACACAATTTCCTATGATTCTGACAGAAAAACTAGCTCAGGTACTGAAATTTGCATCTCCAGTTTTAGCTCATACAGCTTCCATGAGGATTAGGGCTGGGCCCATCTGAACATACAGTATGTGCTATGTCGCCTCAAATTTTTGAGCAATAAACATCTAAAAATGAAAAATGGTTGCCATTTTGTGGTAATATGATCAAATGCAGCACACAGCCATACAACATATGTAACTCAAAACCCCCCTTTACGGGTCAGGAGGTGAATAGATTCAGAGGATATGCGTTGATAACAATAGAACGATACATCGGCCAGCTGATATTTTAGGCCAATATTTGTGGGTTTTTTGCTGGTTTCTGCATTAGCCGATATGTCGGGTGTGTTGTCCAATACCCCCATTCGGCATTATTTACAGACTTATTATATATGTATATTTTTTTATATATTATATATATCTATTACAAGTTTAATGTTTCTATTTAATATTTGTTTAGAAGTGCACCATTTCTTTTTTAATATATTTATTTAAAGTCCTTTTTTTTATATTAAAAGAGTTGAACAATTATTTTTCATTTCATCATTAATCTGGGAGTCAAATGCAGTATCAGCCCCAAATATCAGCAGGTTGTATCAGCCATCAGCTGAGGCTGATGAGAAAATGTCAGTATCGGCCCTGAAAAAGATCTGTATCGGTCTATCCCTAATCTATTAAAGGTGCCATGACATCAAATTTCACTTTTCTGGGGTTTGGGGGTATAATATGATCTTTGTGCACTGATGAGGCCATGTGAATGTCCAGAGTGAGAATCAAAGTTCCTGTTTATGGTCTGTCAGCTTTGTCTCTCTGCTAGAAACAGTTGAATAGACAGCAGGCTATCATTCTACGTAGTTCTATCATTCTACGTAATTTAATTGCTCCAATAAGAGCACACTATCAAGTAAACAGCGCCCCCCCCCCCCCCCCCCCCTCTCTCTCTCTCTCTCTCTCTCCCTAACGGCCTATGCACCGTCCGCTCCCCCTCCCCTCCCTGTCTGATTCAGCGGTAAGGGCTAGTAGTAATTCTGTGCAGTCAGGTCTGGATTTTCAAACAAATGGATTTAAAGAAAACTTCTGCAGCAACACTGAGGGAGGGGGCCACAACCTTGTCATTACCTGTAAGTTTATTTATTTTCTAAATGCTGTCTTGTCTGATAAACGTAGCTCACTGTCTGGATTGTTGCTAGCAGTTAGCCTTTAGCAAACTCGATCGCAGCTTGACCTAGATTCTCCAAATAAGGTCATAGCGAAATAAGGTGTAGCCAATCAAAATGAAGTCAACGTGGTCTCCGGGTAAAGCTCCATATCATCACCGGACCCAACTGTATTACTGAGGAAGTGAGGTCTGGCGTTTCAAAACAATACTCCGCGTAAAAAATGCCGTTTTTTTCTTTGGAGATTTACATATGCAGTAATGCCAACAACATAAACTAGTTTTTAACTGCTATGTCATCACTCCTTTAATCAATATTTTTACCCACCCCTAATGTATATGCACATGCAGAATGAAACAGAAAGCCACATAGAAGCTACTTTTTACAGTGTAGAAAAAGAAAAAAAAAAGCAAATAAAAGCAATTCAAGATTAAGAATTCCCTCAAGTGCGGTAATATCTCTAATACTAATCTATTAAAAATCACAGAAAAGACTGAAAAATGGCTTCCAACTGGAGCCATTATTTTGTTACTTCTGGCAGACAGCGAGGCACCTGGGAAATCTGAGCCGACGTTAACGGGCAGCAGCAGTCCAGCAGAAAAACTATATTACTTTCTTTAGCAAATTAGGCCTGTATATTACCAATCAAAAGAACCCCACTCTGATACACAATGCCCAGCCAAGAAACATATTTGTCTTCCATTTGTGAGAGACTGGCAAAGGTGAGACTCCAGGACCGAATATTATTCAAGTAAGACATTCCTGGGGATTAAATGTTGCATTAAAGTGAGATTTAAGCACCTGATTTGTGTCGATGCTTCCACTTTTATCACCAAATAAACGAGAAGCTGAAACTCTTCATCACATAGTATCAAAACTGTAAAGATGTCATAACTAGGACCAGTTTTAGGGGGTTTTAATTATTATTATTTTGATTGAAACAATGTCTAAAATTGATTTGACAAATCTGCATAATTTCCTAATGAAGCCAGAAATTTTATACTGACTGATATTCACAATATTTAGTGATTGTTATGTTTTTTTAATGCCAACAGAGAAATTACTGAAGTGGCATCATTATTAAATTGTAAGATTTTCATGAAATTTTTCTTAATATTACTCTTATTTAATGAAAGGTTTTTTTTTGCTTTTTAATGAATACTTTTGAGGATGACTGTATATCTTTTAACCCTTTAATGAAAAAAATGTGAAAAATATTCATCTTTTATATTTTCTTGCAGTTAAAAGCAATCCCTTAGTTAACCCTTTAACACTGATTTTTTTTTTATAATTATATATTTTAAAAAAATACAGGAAAGGAAAAAATTAAATACAAATGTTAAATAGACAAACTACAGAAATAATATCCAATAAATAGTAAAAGTAAAAGTGATCAATTAGTTAAAAATAAAAAACTGAAGTGGTTTGTCACTAATTTGCAACACTGGGTGTGAAGGGGTTAACAGTCCCATTGTAACGGTTTTAAACAGGACATGACGGTTGATAATTTTACTGTTTATTTGCAACTACAGACTGTTAACCATCTTGGCCCATTACTTACAACATCAGTCTGTTGCACACCCTTGTTACTTCTTATCCTGATTACTGAACCGCTCTTATCTGATTGTTCCCACAAGTCAATCCATAAACTGCAATTAGTTCAGAATTCTGTTGCCCGAATCAATACATGAGCCTCAGATGTGCTCCTGAACACATCACTCCCATCCTCAAACAACACTGGCTTCCTGCTCAATACTGTATTAATTTAAAAAAACATTATCTCCTTCAAATATCTCCACATTCTTCCACCATCCTTACATTTAATCCTGATTGTCATCTCCACTCCATCCACGTGTCCACAGAGAGGATTCTTTAAAATCCCTCACCTCCTAAACGCCTCTCATCCATCCTCTTTTATCTCATTTGTAAGTTGTTTTTGCACAATTTAAATTCCTCATCTAAAATGAATCATGAGAAACATTTCCCTGCTCTCAGCAGCAGTTCAGAGACAAGTTCTTGGTTAGTGAACATCTTTTAACAGCAGAGGGAGTAAAAACCTCAAAGATGGGACTGAGCTGTCAGACGGTGGCCAAAGGATGCAAAGCAGCTTTCTGCTGGACTGATGTTGGCTGAATTCAGGCAAAATCACTATAATTTAAGTGTGTGCAGTTAAAGCATGTGACATTTCATAATGATTCTTGGCATAGTGTTCAACACACTGAATATAATTTTGGACCATTATCTTCATCTTTGACTGGATAATATGACCAGATATAATTGATGATTTCCAGCCTCTCCTTTTTATTACCGTATTTCCAAAGCCAGATCCATAAAACATCCTGTTTTCTCTGCAAATTACTGTCAGGACTGAAATCCCGAGATCTGAATCTGCCAAGACAAGGAATAAAACTGAAAAGTCCACACAGAATAAAAAGAAAAGAACCACTGAACCGCCAGCAGACCTCATGGGAAACAACAACCTTCTTACTTCAGGAAACATGTGGGCCAACATTTCACAGCTTATCCACAAAAGAAAGAAAGAAAAGGCCTGGTTTTACTTTTGACTCCGTGGTTGAGGAGTAATCAGGAGGATTAAAGCCACAGCAACAAAATGACTCTGTAGTTAATTGTTACAACTGTGACGACACATAATGTGGGGTTTTTCTACAATAATGATAATTTTGTTCCATTCTCTGTCCAGATGATCGCACGTTGGACATAATGTTGAGGTCCTGTTCTGGGGAGGATCCATCCCTCCATCAGACCCGTTTCCACTGATCTTCAGTCCAGTTTTTGGATCATATGACATACATCTGCCTTTTCTTCCCACTTCCCAGCCACGTTTCCATGGAGACCATGTCTGATGAGGCTTTAGCCAACAGTCAATGGATCAACTGAAGGTCCAGATGCATCTCTTGGCTAGTTCAGGTCCATTCAGGACATCACATTTTATATCCTATTCATCTGCATTGCTTTAGTCCAGATTGTTTTCCTCTTGTCCTCCACTTCTCTGGTTTCCTCAGATGTTTTAAGGTCATTCTAGCATAGCCTAAGCACGGCTTGGGTGGTTTCTCGGGCACAGGGTGCCATGGTGGGATTAGAGAAGTCTGGGATCCCCTGTGACACAACATCCACCCCAAATAATAAAGACTGACTCCGATGGTCTTGGCTGACAAAGACAATAATAATAATTTACAGACATTTAGAGGTACAGACATTCATTTCTGAAGTATTTTTCATTCATTTCATTATAATAATCACTATTATTATTGTCTTTACCACAATCTCCTCCATACTTCAACTGACAATATTTAATTCAATGGAATGATTTAGTTTTTTTGTGGTTTTCCCTCATTTTCCTTTTCATTTACTTTTGCCACCTTAAGTACTGCATTTGTGATCATTGCTTAAAATAAGTATTTTTTTCACCTCTCAATCATTTTCTTACAAGCTCGGCCTTCTATTTTGCTTTCATTTTTCTCCACTTCAGTGTCAAATTCCCTCATTTATGCTTTGATGATTTTTAATGCACACCTTATTTTTTTTAAAGGGAGGAAAACGATGCTTTAAGGACACTCTGTACAAATCACCAAATCATCCAAATCATCCTTACTGCACCCGTCTACTCTGTTTTATAGTTTTTAACAGTTTATTTTTATTGTTTTAACTGTTATTTTTATGTTGCTTACTATTTATGTAAAGTGACCTTGGGTTTCTTGAAAGGCGCTTCAAATAAAATGCATTATTATTATTATTATTATTATTACACCAAATATGTCCAGTTCTCAGCTTATAAGCAGCCCAGGCGTCCTATCATTTGTCAACAACAATTGTCTTTAAAATTACTGGGTCACTGTTAAGTATTTCTGAACATCTTCAGATGAATATTTTTTTGTTTAAGCCATAGACCTTTTTCACAAAAACCGGAAGTACGTAACGGGCGAGAATCCGGTCTTCCTGTGAGGGTCAGACTTCAGTCAAACGTCAAAAATGGATCATGTTTCCACTCTGGATTTTACATTTGAGCCCGTTTACTCGACTCTGCCTCTTAAGAACCAGAAGTTTTGCCTGCATTGTTTCGATCATGTGACCAACGATGCATTGTTTTGTCATCTGCATGTGTCGAGCTGCTCCCGGGATTTTAAAGAGAGGGAGTTTGTTAATAACAAGCTTTAAATGTAATTCAATCACGTCCGAAACCGAATGTTTATAGAGGAGGTTTACCTCGCGATTATTAATCATTTCGGACATAAGAAAGCATCAGATTAGAATGAAATATGCAGAGCCGCTCTGATAACATTGACATAAAATAAAGCGTGACCATGCAGGTGTTATTAATGCATCCAGTCCGTGCATAATGTCCGCAAATTAACGTATAATTCCTAAATTATCGCCTCTGCTGAAATAATGTTTCTTTTTTCTTTTTAAAGATTATATAGGTTTGGTCAAACTTCCCTGATCACTCTGATTTCAAAATTATTGTTTTTAAATGATCGTGAACAAAATAAGGATCACAGATGGTAGAATATCTTTGTAACGTGTTAAACTGCAAGATCGCAGGAGATCGTAGTTCATTCTGAGTTTGAAATAAAATTAAATAATATTCTGTATGTTTGGTGGCTTTTATTTAACATGCTTCTGTTGTAGCTGTGAGTAATTACATGTATTATTCTCGTACAGCTGTGGGATACCAGTGTTTTCACGTATGTTATAATGAGAGGCTGAGACGAGGCAGTTCGAGTCCAGTAAAAGATCGCTGGACCCGAACTGGCTCGTCTCAGCCTCTCATAACATACGCGAGAACATTAATCCTCGGCTACAAAGCAGCATCATGCGCTGCTGTTCAACACGTCCACCATGAAGATCCACAGATGACAGCAGCCACGACTTCACACAACACAGTTTAACTATCTCCATGCATGCAAGGACAAAAATATAAAAACTCTTTTCTTCTGCTTTAACACTAATGGATGAAAACAGTAACTCAGGACTGAGGCAAGAGTTAAGGACATCATTTTATTGTATTTATTTTATTTTGTTTTTGCTCTCTGACCGTATCAAATGTTTCCAGCAGGGATCGATGCGGTTGCATTCAGTATAACAGTCTGTGCTCACGGCAGTCGTGTCAAAATGACTCAGCGTTTAATGACGCTTCGGTTTTTCCGTCCCTATTAATGTCTATCATCGATGGATGTTGAAAAGTCCTGGGGAAATGGATGTTGGACTGCTTCAGAGCAAAAGAAAAACAGCCTGGTGCGCTGCAATGACTTGACTTTCCAGCTTAAGACACTGTAGTCGGAAGCAAAGATCCTCGCCCGTTAAGTATTTCCGGTCAAAAAACAAGGAAGTGTGAAAAAAGGTCTATCGAAGATGGGCCTTAAAGCGAAAAAAAATGGCTGAAAAGTAATCAGGAAAGCGCAGACCTCTGCCAGGGATCCCGTGCAGGACAGACAGACGGACGTAGCTTCAAACGCCGACGATTACATTAACTAATAAAATATACAAAACTAAAAGCCACCACCTGAAGGATTTATTTTTTTACTTTGGAATTTGTTTTATTAAGCTGAAGGTTGTGTAATCAGTCTAATTAGCATCACCTGTTTCACATGTCTCACTGATAGAGTCCTTTACTGTCCGCTTTCACGAATAACTTTAAACAAATGACAGATTTTATTCTTATTCTCTCTTTCTTTTTAGTTCATTTGTCTTTTATTATTTTCCATTTAGTCTGAAATAAACCTTAAATAGACCAGCCAGTCAAGTAGTTTAGCCAACTTATGAACATTAGGCTAACCTTTTTAACGTCTGTCCGGGACAAGAAGACAAAGAAAAAAAAAAAAAGGTTATCATAAAAAAACGCACAGAATATTCTTTAAATCGCTCGTGCGGCCTGTTAATTGCTTTATTTAAAGTATTGGGAGGTTAAAATATTGTAAATAAAAGTTCTTACCGGCAGCAGCACCCCCACCTGGCCAGGTAACCTGAGGATAAACGATCTGTGTAGCGCGCATGCGCTGTAGAAGGACAGAGTGACGGTTACTGTGACCGTTAAGAAAGAAAGATCGTGTTTCTGAGAATGTATGAGAAACAGTAAAAGAGCAGACTTATGAGACCCATTGCATCACCTAAATACCTTTTGGTCTAAAGTTGTTTTTTTTTTGTTTTTGTTTTTTTTAAGTATTTTTTATATTTCAAAGTTTCAAGAAAACATCAAAAATGGCAAATCTATGTATATTCACGGATTATAAGCTTATTGTGGAATGAATAGGCCAATCATGTTTTTAAATAGTTTCTTTTCTTTAGATGTAAAATGAATAACAAGAAAGACTAAAAATAAATAACCCAGAGCAAAGTTTTTACAACCCCCACAAAACAATAACTTAATGATTAAAATTAAAAGCGCAATTCATTTAAAAGGAAAAAAAATAAACTATGTGAAAGTGGTCCAAAATTATTGTTATCCAAAATTATTTAAATAAAAAGTGCTGAATTAAAAGAACACCCGAAAGTTAAATAAATTAGGCAAAAGTGGAAAAAAAAAAAAAAAAATAAAAAAAGAAAAATAAAAAATGAGCACATCAAAACAAAAACCCTTTATATGAAACTGATCAGTACTTAAAAAAAAAACAACTTTAAATTGAGTAAAAGTGGTAAGTGAAAAAACCTACCCAAATTAAAGGAAATTAAGTAAAAAGTGAAAATTTGGTGTAAATATAAAACTAAATGGATTTGAATAAAAGCAAAAGAAAAAAATAATTGGATAAAAGTGGTGAACTGAAGTAGCAAACTGGAGTGACTGTAAAATTTACAGGTTAATGTGGCTCAAAAACAACTTTGGTTTAAACTTTAAGTTGCTTTCATGAATAAATCACTTTTAAACTTTCACATCGTCTGCAAAAATATACAGAAGAATGCAGAGTTTTTAGTCAGTGTTTGGCTCTAAAAACTCTATGAAATATTTTATTGCAATCAGTCTATCACCAACTACAACTGTAGAACATGACTACTATAAATTACAGCTACACAAATTTCAATTTTAACTCATGCTACTGCAGCCGGTTCGACAACATGACATCACAGATGTTTTTTTCATCAATAAAACAGAGCTCACACATATGAATCAGCATTTATTTGTGTTGATAACACAATTATATTACACAGTAATAGTCCATTCCTGATGAGAATAAACCCTTTATACCTCAGTAGGAGGTAAGAGGCTCTGTTGTAGCATAAAATCAATACAATATATAAGATAAGATTGCATCTCTGACAGTGTGAACCCTTGCATAAGTCAAAAATTTAAACCCTCTAAAAGTTTAGTTATGATTGTGCAAATAAATTAATTTCAATGAATTGAAATGGACATGAAAATTCCAGTGTGATAACCTACGATTAAAATGTATTGCATCCACCTCATTGAACACAAACAGTAAAACACAAAACAAAAGTGATGAAATTTAGTGCAACTCAGGCAGCTCGATGCACCATATTCTGTAGAAATACTTGATTTATATAAAATAAAAATAAAAATCAACAGATAGCTCCTAAATCCCGGAGAGAGTGGAGTGCATGATTGCACAAAATGAGACACAGAAATGTTTGGTTAATACAGCAACATTAACAGATTCCCACCGGCCTTTTAATGAGGGCGGCCGGTCATGCACGTCATGCCTGAGTAAACAGCAAGTTACGAGAACAAGTGGCAGCCTACGCCATGCCACATCCACCTCACACACATCCCTACAACAACTCCCCCCCAAGAGAACATTTAAAAAACTGATGACAGCCCTTGAGCATGAGCCAACTTTCCATCAGCTGCGTTCACTTCTTCTGGCAGTAGTTGTTGTAGTTGCTGCAGGCCTTCTGCATGTCGGTCAAGAAACCCGGGACCCCGCTCTGTTTAAACAGAAAAAAAAGAACAAAACAAAGAGCATCTCAGTCTGGAAGCGTCATGAGAACATGTGCCAAGAGGACCCACCTAGGAGGGGCAACATGAAGGGGAAATGTTGACGTCATCCTGCAGCACATCTGCAAACAATAAGGATGAAAAAGCGTCCAGCAGGCAGGCAGCGATGGAGCTCTCAGGAGGCCCGAGACTCAACCCGTTTAACACCCAACATCAAAGATGCATTTAAACAGGTTAACGCTGAACACATGCACATTTCACAAACTCTGACGTGTCTGTGGGAAATCATTTCTGCAAGATTTCCACATCAGGGAATGCAAGTGTCTTTTCTTATAGAGAAGTAAACATTTGAAAAAGCTATAACACCTTTCTAATGAGGAAAAGAATTTTTGTTTAGTACAGATAGTTTTAGAAATTCAAGGTAACTGTGTGTTTTGGAGGTGAAGTTATGTCTAATCTCACCCGCTGTTGTAAACTCGTTAGCTACCTTCACTGTAGGGCTGGACAATTGATCGAATTTTAATCGTGATTTCAATTTTGCCTTTTCACAATCATAAAAACTCTGTAATCGAAGAAAAACAATTAATCCTGAAGTGAACAGACTGGTGGAGTTATAGGGAGCAAACTGCAGGAAGTATAGAAAAGGAATGCATGTAGACTGAGTATTCATTTTTATTCCCATTATTATTTTAAATAATATTCTTATTTTACTCCTTTACTTGTTTCTAATCTATTTCCGTTTTTTTTTTTTTTTTTTTTATATATAAATCTAAAGTTGAGTTTTGGTGGTTCAACAAACACTTTTTATAAAATCAATGAATAATCGTGTATATTAATCGCGATTTCAATATCAGTCAAAATAATCGTGATTATAATTTTTTCCATCATCGTCCAGCCCTACTTCACTGGTCTTTTACTTGTAAGATTTTAAATTCTACACTGAAAAAAGGCCACTCTTAAAATGAAAAATTGTAAAAAAAAAAAAAAAAAATCTGTAAAAATTCTCTTGATGTCTTCAAATAAAACTTGCAGCTTTTTTCAAGATAATTTTAAATTACAGTAGCTGGAAAAACTCATTCTTAGCTATATTTTTATTAGTATTGTGAAGTTTTGTGCCTCATAAAAAGTTTATCCGAGATATGACTGAAAACATTTTTTCAAGACTGTTTCATTTCAGATACTGTACCAAAAATATTCTTACACTGTAAAAACTGAGAATCTTACAAGGATATTTGTCTGATTTCTAGTCAAAATATGTTATCACACTCAATATATAGTAAGACATAATCACCTAAAGAGAAACATTTCAGTGAGATATAGGAACTCTGTTTTAGACAATGTACAGTATCTTTTGGCTCCTTACATCGTAATTTCTAACCATATGGCAGTTTTTAACTGAACACTGATTCAGAACCTGAAAAGTTAGTTTTCCAATTCACCAAAATAGTGTTTCTTCTTTGCAAACTGTGACATCATCAGGTGCCAACGGCTGGGTGCACCTGAACACTACACCAAAAACAGACCTGTAAACAGATCTGGTTACAGCTGGAGCTGGGCGTGGTGTGTCCCATCCCGGGCGTTCCACTGAGGAAGACGATCCTGCCGGTTTGACGACAGCTTAGGCTGATCATAATGGAATGATTCATTTTGAGGAAAAACCCGAGTGCTTCTGCACTGAAACGTCCACAGTAGATAGTTTATTTTGGGAAACCGGAGAATATAATGGCGCTTGATGACTTTATCACCTTTTAGGATCAAATCTCCACGTTGTTGATGTTTACTTCCAGTAAAACCCCCCACTTGGTTCTGATTTAACTGGTGTGAATGTGGGCTGGTTTGCCAGAAAGCACCCAGGTTCTGAGACACCAGAATAGAGATGGAGCCTTAAAGGGGTCGGTCAGAAAACAGCTGATCCTTCTGGCTATGATCCGTTCTGCTGCTTGCAAGACATAATATCAACATCAACAATAAATATAGTGAAGCTACTAAAACTTTGGATTAAAACATGCATTTTTCAGGTTATTAATTAGCAACTGGAAACAACACAGCTGGAAAGGGAACTTCACCCCAGCCTGGGGTCTGAGTGGTCAGAAGTGGGCTATGTGTGCTAGAGGTTACACTTAATGCAAGTCATATGGTTTGCTATGCTGCAGGTGTGTTTTCCCCCTCAAGTCAGGAATCCCCTCTATCAGACTTTAATGCCGAAGCATTTAGGATAATTTAATCCTTGAATGTGTGTGTCTTCCTAAGTGAGGACTTTCAGTGTCTGATTAAATCCATTAATGTCTGGAACTTCAACCAGAGGACTTAGGCTACATTCACGCAGCAGGTCTTAATGCTTAATCCAGACTTTTGCTGAGATTTGATTTTTTTTTATCTTTTGTGTTGGGTTAACATCATTTAAATAAGACCATGTGAAAGAAGTTTTCTTATCATATCCTGAGAGTGTCACTCTGATCCTGGTGGCATCATTCATCTTTCTCTTACATGTCAGTGTAGATTTCTGTGCTTGCACACGTCAGTAGGGAGCACATCTATAAGGGTTTATCTTTTCTGGCGCCAGCCTGTCTCAGCGCTCTTTCTTAAAAACTATCTCAGGGTCGGAGCCTCCTCAGACTTTGACAAACTCGTCTCAATCTGAGTGATGCGCTCCGCTTGTAAGCAATACTTACCATTATGATGAAGAAATGATGCTCAATAGGTACTGAAATGTGACGACACATTGTTTGGAAGGTTCTTTTACAATTCACAGACTCAAATCTGCAAATAAGGACTTCATTTATTTCAGAAAGGAAATTGCATGTGGCCCGCCGCCTCTTAAGCTACTTAAAGGCTTGATCCGAGAGTTTGTTTTATCCTTTATGTAAAGCTCTTAATGATTTATGCATGCATTGTTTGTATTCACTGGAATCAGACACTGACCTTTGCTGCCCAGTTCACCAGCCATGTAGGAATCATGCCGCCGGGGTTGTCAAAGTAATTCAAGAAAACTGAAATGCAAAAAAAGGAAAGGTGCAACTAGTGACCAATTACTGTTCAGGCAAAGGTCTGATTTAATAAGTCAAATCATAAGTTGCAAGAGTCGTGAGGCATCTCAGTTTTGTTGTGCTCATTCTGACCGTAATCTTAATGTCAATGTCACCTCTGGTTCCACAGGCCCCGTCGCTCTCCAGGGCGACGCTCTGCTTGTAGTCTTTGACCCGCAGCACGCCGCTCTTCTCCGGACACGCCGTATCTGGAGAGCTTTTGGCCAGGATCACCCAGATCTTCCTGCCGTTCACATCCAGGTCTCTCCGCTCCCTCACGTACACATACTGAGTTCAAACAGTCAGGGGAACTGCCGCTTTAAAAAGGATGCTCAGCTTCTTTTTGAGCTCCATAAAACCAGATCTAAAGAGGCCTCAAGGATACATCTCTGTTGGACAGAGGGAATGGGTATTTCACTTCCCAGTAGATTGCAGATTGTCCACTAAAGTCCTTCTCGTAGAGCTCTAAAGGAACACAGTGAAATACAGATAGAAAAGTCAATGAATGATACTCTTTCAAGTGATAAAATGTTCGGATCCCTGAAGGAAACCCATTATAAAAGCTAGGAATGTTTGATATTGGCCTTTTTTTCTTTTACAGATGTCCGAAATACCAATATTGTCCAACTCTTAATTTCCAGTATACAATAATCAACCGATACGGATCTACTGTATGCAGACAAATCTGAGACTGTAGTTCACATATTTTGAGAGATACAACTATATTCTGCTCTGAGAGCAAAGATCCCAAAATAGCCACAACTCAGGCAGAGGAGTTCATTTTGGACATCTGGCTGCCAGATATCAGATACTAGCAGGTAGTAGCCAACATGTGGCTAATTCTAATGTTTAACTTGGTAACTTAACCACCAACTTAAAACCAGACATATCATTATAAGTAGTTCAAAACAAGTCAGTCTGTAGCAGCAGTAGCTGCACCGTAGTCACATGGAAAGGAATGCTGGGATATGAAGTTCTTACTTGCATGATCGCGCAAATAGGAAGTGCATGTTCTACTGTTTGGCTATAAAAATATACTAAATTATGTCATTTTGAGTAAATTCTGGGCGCTACCCACTCAGGACACTTGGATTACATTGGACGAGCAGTACGGAGGAATATTGCCAAGTTTTTGTGGACTTTTATGGACCTTTTTGGTTCAGTCGCTGGTGAACTCCATTATATGAAAGTTTGGGGAAAACGAAAACCTGTCTGATCTCCGGCTGCATTTGAGATATTAAAAAAGTGCTCCAGAGTCTTGCTCTGTGGGTGTAATATTCCTTTAATGCCGATATTGGCTGATAATATCGGTAGGCCGACAATATCGGGCATCTCTAATAAAACCTGGTTTACTCTGGTGAAGTTCACTATACTTATAGGGGATGCTACAAAAGAAACTGCTCAAAATATGGAGGGAGAAAACATTTCCAAAGTCCTAAAAATCCCTGCAGCTCATGGACCAATCCTTCACAGACTGTGATAAAGACGTCCTCAGGTCATATTAACACTTAACACACAAATAAGGGACAGGTTTATCGGTACCTCAGATGCAGAGCACACAATGATCCTGCAAGGCCAGAACATTTTGTTTACATCTAAGTTTAAATGGGACAAAAGCATGTGATTCTTCCCAGAAGATGTTCTGCAGCTAAGCTGCCTGCAGTCTCATGAATTTAATCCACAGTAGTTCATTCATATGGAGTTACTGGGAACTGTGGGGGAGCTTGTTTTTCCACAGCTACGTCCTAAATGCAGGACAGAAATGATGATGAGCTGCAAAAAAGGAGGATATCTCTCGTTTTGTTTGCAGGTGGAACTCATGCATCAATCTGGCTGATCAGTCAAGATTAACTGATCTTTAATCTTTGACTACATGATGAAGTAACAGAAAATAAGTTAACACACCCGCTGATTAAATGATTGTCTGGCACGATGCTGGACGGCAGAGATTCTTCTCTTAAACTGACCGATCATAACATTAAATCTAACTTAAAGGATGGCCTCTAAAGTAGCCCCCTACAGGCAGCAGTAGGTAAATACACTCATATTTCCCAGCAAACATCATTCTTCAACGTTTTTTTAAACAAGCCACAAAGCCCTCATGATGAGGAAGGATGGGTTGCAGATACTGGCAGCAATTTCAACCACTGACACCTTGAAGAAGAGTAAGCCATGTTTTTTTTTAACCTCTGGTTTATATTCGGACAGTTAGATGGCAATAATTTACCAAAACACTTCTGCCACTTTCTGACTCCATTTTGGTCATATATCGCAGAATCACGCGAATGGGAGTTTAGCACAATAGCGTAAAACCTCTAAAGCCATGATGGCCAATCAGAAGACTGGGGGGAAAAAGAAGAAAAAGAAAAACTGCTTTGTCCTCCAGCAAATCCAAAAAGTGGCGCTGCGCAGAAAGACAGAATCTAAGCTACAAAAACTCCTAAACGGGATTAACCAGCACAATCTCGACCACGTCTCCTGTTGCTTGTGAGCAAAGACGGATAGCGGCACACAATCTGACACTGCGAGACAAAAACACCAAAATCTTTCCACAGAAAATAGAGCATGGGTTACCATAAAACTTCATGCTGGAAGGTGTTTTTCTAAAAGTTTATTTTCTTTTCATTCAAAGGTCTGAAAACTGAAAACTGTGTTTTATTTGTTAAAGTATCCGTTTATGCACGGACTTTGCCAGTTAAAGGAGCTAGGGGAGAAATTAAACTCACGAGTGACGCAACTGGCGCTGCGGGTAACGACAGCTACCAGCCAAGATGGCACAGGAGTACGCACAAACCGATGCTGTAACGTTGCTTACTACGCTGATAAAGTCTTTTTCTTCGTAGAGCCACTTTTTAGTGTCTTTCAGTTGATCTGGATCGTTTGCTGACACCAGAAGAATCCACAATTATCCCTTAGTGTTTGAATCCACTGCGACCGTCTCCTTTCTGTATCAAAACTGTCGAGGACGCATATGTAGCGTCAATTAACGTCACACCTGTAGGACAGCGGGGGAAATTCGGCCATCAAATCGCAGCTCATTATGCATCACACAGCCTGTTCAAGGCAACGGAGAGAGACGTGGGTGGGCTCATTCTTTTTGGTTTTTAACGCGTCATTACCCATTATTACAAAAAACTGTACATGCATGTTTATTCTTTCACAATTCCTGCCTCTAGTTCCTTTAAGAAGTTTATTTTCTAAATGTTGTCTTGTCCGATAAACGTACATTCACTGTCTGAAGTGCCCGTGATGCTAACAGATAGCCTATTAGCAAACAAACACTCACAGCTGGCCAGTTGTAGCCAATCAAAAATTAAGTCAACTCGGTCTCCGGGCAGATCACATCATTACCGTACCCAACCCTTTTATGGAGGAGGGAACTCTGCCATACCAAAACAAACAGTCCCTGAAAAAAGTGACATTATTTTGCTTTGGAAAATTGACATTTGCAGCAATATCAACTACATGAAATAGTTTATACTGATATGTCATCACTCCTTTAAAGAATGCAGCCTTACAATTTAGTTTTTTAATCATTATCTACATCTATCCTGCAACAAAGGTATGCAGATGAGCTGCATTGTGGGTAACATAAGGCCCCTTTCTCTGTTTTTTTTTTTTTTTTCCACAAAAATAACCTGGAAAGTCCCTTTAAGATCAAAGACCTCACCACCACAACCTGGAAACAAGAGACATCACTTCATTTATACATTTGCATCCTGATGAAGAAATAAACTTGATTTCTCTACTAATCTTTTGGAGCATTACACATTAATACTAGAACTAATACTAGAAAACACGACTATCCTTATAACAGTCCTACAGTGGAGGGAAAAACTACATAATATGTTCACTTCACTACAGACTGGAGCTATGACATGTTACCTGCTGGTTTCTGCAGCTGTGCATGAAAACAAAGATTAGGAAATGAAAAGGTGAAATACTGAGTATCAGAGGTTGAAGATTTAGTTTTAAAAAATGGGGGAAATTGATTTGGACGATGAGTGCGAGCTTTGCCTGTTTTACCTTTCACATATCCATCCCAATGCTTGCGGTACATCAGGTCCATGTAGACGTCTGCACACAGCTCGGGAGTGCAGGTGCCGAGCACACCGAAGACTTTGTACTCATAAAGTCCAGTTTCCTGCAAACAGCACATGAAAGTTGTGTGTTCCAACTGCAGGCCAACCGCCACACCCACACCGCCTAACTAATCCCAAACCACACAGCTCTGATTAGAGCCAGCCTGCGTCACACCCTCCCTCCTGCCGGGGGACTTCTGCAAAACACAATGTGGTGAAATGGAAATATTTCAGGCAATTTAAGATGAAAGAGCTGGATGAGTTTGCATGTTATACAAAAATGCAAGTGATTTAATTATTTCTTAATAACTACAGCTATTCAGGCGGTTTGAAAGACGCCCATGAGAGGGTTTATTCACAATAAGAGTCAAAATCAGACTGGAGAACTACAAAAATGATAATATGTTGTTTGCAAGAAGCTTGAGTATTTTCCCCTCATTTTCAGTCCACTCCTTGTACATGACCATTTTCAGAGGAATGCAGTTTATTTAATCCACTTCTCACTGACCCCTGTTATATTTAAGAATAAAAAAGGCTCCTAACTAAAGGGATGAACCAGAGTAGTCGACATCTAACAGACAAGCAAAGAACCAGTTTAAACTGGATCTTTAGGTTCTTTACTAACCGTCTCACCAGGGCTTTTCAGTCTTATCTAATAAAGTAAATTCATTCAATCCTCCTCCCAGTCCTCAACTTTAATGCAATTTTAACAAATCACAGAGCTTTTCTGCAGACATGCATCATGGACACGTAGATCTGGATCGTGCACGTTTTCTGCAGTGTTCTGCATGTGAGTGGAGGGAAATGTTTGTACTTTGCAACATTGTGATGGACAAGTAGCTGTGAAATAACATTTTTCTGCTGCAACACAAGAATGGAGCAAAATGCTGAAATTTGGTTTTTCCTTTCTTTTTTTTGTGCTTGCTGTTTGGAGACGTCACGGCTTCACTATCCTTCTGCCGAAGGGTTAAATACTCTCAATGTGTGCTTAGCTCATTAAAGTTGGAATATCAGTGTTTTGAATCTTTTTGAATGAATTTCATGTATTTCTGCAAAACAAAAACAACCAACTAAAATCTAATGCAAATTTTGTGGCAAATTTGGACATTTAAGACAGCAATAATAATTATACAAAATCCTGGCGGGGCTGACTCACACCTGTTACATAGACATCTTTGGTTTTTTTAACCCATTTCTTTAGTTGCATCCATTAAAAACAGCAGAGATAACCCAGTTTGACAGAAAACAAGGTGATTTCCCTAAGAGCTGATCGCTGAAAACTTGGCTTATCTCGGTTTATGTGCAGTGTGTCCTTGAAACAATTGTGGAAACTGGTCAAATGGAGGACAAAGGAAGAGTCACGGCTCCAATAAACTATCATCATCCAAGGAAGAGCTTTGGAAAGTTCTTTAAGAAGTCTGGAGAACTAAATGACAGAAAAGTCGTCTAAGAGGGTTCAGACTGTGAAGAATAATTGCTCAGCGTCAGAGCAAATACTGACTTTAAAGCTCCTGAGAGCTGTTTTGCCTCACATACTGTACATTTACATTTATGTTTACGCATGTTTCAATAAATCTCTGCAGCTCTTTCCAGGGGTGGCTCCAAATGTTTGTGCTGAGTTCACTGCAAAAACATGTCAAGCTCTTATCTGCCGCAGACTTCTTTTTCTTTGCTCTTTAGAGGATGCATTCTGCTCTTTAGATGCATTTTTAACCCCAAATCCTTCCAACTAACCCGGGCTGACAGTGGACCGGTGCGGCCGGTTTCTGAGCCTTTACAAACAGAGAAGCAGCTCGGTTTCCGGATATTTCCCCCACTGGCCGCTAGGACATCACTGATGCTGTTTGCTGCTGATATCGCTGCATATTTTACTGGAGATGACAACCTGACACTGAGCTGGAATGAGTGGGGATGGATGCGCTGCGGGTTCTGCAGGGGAAAGCAGACCTGACAGAAACTCATTCATCAGCCGGTGCTGCTGTAGCAGCGGTGGTCGTTGTTCTCACACCCCCACCACCCCTCCCACCTTGTCGTAGAGCCGGTAGATTTTGACCCCCATCGTCTCGGTGAAGAGCTCCCATCCTCCGTCCAGCTGCGGCTCGTCCAGCTCCTTCCAGGCGCTCTGGAACTCCTCATCCGTGAACTGCAGCGACATGACGGCTCTGTTCCTGACAGTCTACCCGTCAGCTGGTAGCGACAGCTAAACGCTGCGCTTCCGGGTGGGACTTTCAAAATAAAGCTTGCTGTGACGTCTGGGACGATGCAGCACACGCAAACTATAATCAAGATTGATTGGGAAACAGAACATAATATGCAGAGTTGCAAATGAGCACAACTGTAAATTTACTGCCAAACTTCCCCATTAGCGGGCAATATCATTAAATAAGATGGAAATTCACATTCTTCCTTCCTAAATGTTTTTTATTATTTGAGAAAACTGATACGCGTCCGTCTCCTGCGTTAGTCACGCTTGTAATTTAGTCCATTTTCGGAGGGCTTTTGCATCCGTCACTTGACGAAGAAAATGGAGCCAGAAAGTGCGGGGTCAGCGTGGTGCAGCATGCTGTCAGTAAGAGGGGGGAAACGGAGAAGAAGAAGTGGAACAGTAGGGAAAACTCAGGAAAAAAGAAGAAAGTGGCATTTGTTAAACTTTAGAGCCAGAAAGCAAATAATAACACACAGAAAACACAAATTTACTGCAATATCAAACTCGCCCTGAGAAACAAAGTTTGTACCAGTTTCAGCATGTCAAGAAAATACTATTGAAGACTATATGACAATATAATTAACATGTCACAAACAAGGTTATTTGAAATAACTTGCAATCTAATAACGGCATAGAAAATAAATAACTAAAATAGCTGCTTTTGGCTTCGATTGGAATAAATGTTTCACTTTCTAATTAAATCTAATGTATGCCAAATCTCTGGTTTACTTTGATTTTAAATCTCTAAACTGTTATTGAATTGCGGGGGTACCACAGCCTATTGTGCTTTGGAAATGCGATGTGCAGCAACTAAATAAAGGGACAGATTTTTCTCCACGAAATAAATACGAAGCTTAACTAAGATAAACAAAGAAAATAATATCGTTGGCCATTTTATTTTGAACTGTTAAGGATCTGCAAGTTTCCCTGATGATTCCAGCTTCACGACACCGTCATCGATACTTGTAATAGAGTTTCTCATTGAGGATGGCAGTCCGACCCACAGCTCTGAACCTGAGGATTTACAGGAGACATTTCTCATGAATGGGAATCTGATTCCAGCATCCCAATAAGCTGTTTGTTGTCAGCGTCAACTCTGAGAAAAACAACAATCATTTTTAATTTAGAGTCTGATTGTAAGTGTTCATCTGCGGGTTTCACTTCCAGACAAGTTTCCCTGCAACAGACGGACTCCGGATCGGTCCGGGCATGGAAAACGGCTCTGAGGTAACAAACTCTTGTTTTTGTCTTCACGGACCCTTTATCAAGCACGTTATCCAGTTTTATTATCTTACAATAAGCAATAAATTTTCCTAACTGACTCAGACCACCTGCTGCATTTTAAGAAGTGATGGTGCTCATTTGTGGAAATAAATTTAAAAGACATAACCTTTAAACAGATTTTCTTGCACAAACTCGTGTTGTCTTAAAAACTTCTTCAGTCTGCCCTTAAGTATTTTTCTTAATCTTTTAATCACTGCAGCGCCAAATTGATTAATTTTCTTTAAGAATTTGCTTTCAAATGCTGAAATGATTTTTTTCCGGCTTCTGGTAAAGTAAGAATTTGGACTAATTAGACCAGATTTATACTAATCTTTCAATTTCTTTGATAAAGTAATTTAGCTGCTATATCCATAAGGGCATGCCTGAAAGTAAAGAGAATGATCAGCTCATGTCATTTGGACAACTGATGGTGTTATGGGCTTTTGTGCCATTTAATCATGTCAGGTGATTTTACTCAGGAGTTTAAATACTACTTAAACTTTACAGCTGTGTTTTCACTCACTGTAAACTCTAAAAATAATAAAGGAAAAAAAACTTTCCAAATTGGAAATTACATTTAGAAATGAGACTAAATTCCTCCAGATCTTTCCAAGTCTACATGAAGCATCCCATTTTAGGTTGTGGGAGCCGTTTGACATATAGCAAAGCTAGATTCCTCACAAGAACATGTCAGAGAATAGTGTTATGATTTGTTTTGTCAGCAAGTTCCTCCTCTTTAAGTTATGATTATGAGCTTTTTCAAGACTGTTATAAAGACAAAAATCAGCACACGACTTCACAATACATCAAATCCCCCTAAAATCCAGACATGAGCCAGTACAGAGTTAGTCAATTATTATATTGTTGATTTATTCTGCAGTTCCATCTGAATGCCTTTCACTGTGTGGATGAAGAATGATGGATTGGGAACAGCCGGGTTATGAGTGTCTGTATTTCCATAATCATCGTTTTGTAGTGTGTTTGACGTATTTTGGCTTAAAGAATAAAAAGCTTAATTTCCAACACGAAGATTTCCCAAAACCACTGGAATTAGGGTGTTCACACTTAATTGGTTCCGTTTGATTAAAATAAACTTGGACCGAATGTTCGTGCTGATCATTTGGAGAAGTCTGAACTTGGGTGCGCCCCGAAAAAGTAGATCAAGTCCCTCCTGAAAAGGAGGGTCTCAGTCCACGTCTTAACTAACTGATATGGTTCAGATTGAGGACATTGCTGAAGACAAACAAATGTTCTGCACTTGATTCTTGATTTCAGGCTGAGTGTGCTCGAACAGAGAAGCTGTGCAGCTCAGGCTTCGTCCGCAGGAACTCCTGACTGTCTTTTATATCTCTCAAAAGTCTGTATACACTCTCAAATCAAATGTTTTCTTACTTAGTTCGAACAAACCAAATGTAAATAATTCCACTAATTCATAATTCCATTGTACAGCTTTCATTCTCTGCAAAGCCAAAGCAGGTTTTAAAGCTGGTGTCTAATTCATTCAATCCCAACTTAAACAAATCTGTTTGCCCAGTTTATAATATCAGTGTTTAGGTAATGACCAAAGGAAACCGGTGGATTGCATTCAATCTCTTCTTTGATTCAATCCATAATCCTGAGCTGCTTGAGCAGACAGTGGAGAGGAAAACCCTCCAGCAGAACCAGAACCAGGAAGGGCAGCCATCTGGCCATGGGTTGGGGGTGGAGAGGTGGAAAGAGGGGTACAGTACAGATGTCTTATTAAACATATGAACCTTTTCCTTCCTGAGTCAGCAGCCTTTACATGAACAGATATTTAGGGCACATTCAGAAAGCACAGTGAGGAAGACTCGGCTCGTTTGGGGACTCCGTTCGGCTGGGGGCGGGGGTGGTCTTCAGGACCGAGATTGCGTTCACGTTGCACCATAATCATACGGACCAAACCTTTTGATAATGATCCCAATCTCAGTTGGCGCTGCATTCAGATTCACCGCAGGCGAGGACAAGACATACTTTACAACGAACAAGAAGGTTCTCACAACTTCCATTTCCTCCACAAAACAACATTATTTTTGTGCGTAACAGACTCTGATTCGAATCAAAAAAGCTTTGTGAATGCGTCCTTAATCTATCCTACTGAAATCTTTGCAATCACAGAATCCAGCTGACGCGTTTACATGGATGCTGGAAAAAGTGATCCAATCGGTTGTATTCACTTGACAGACAGATTTAATGTGATCGCAAAGCTTTTGACATGTGCAATGCCTCCTAGTTCGGAAGAAGAGGGGTTGTTTTGTTTTTGGTTTTTTTGTTCTTTTTTAATTGTTTGACTATCGAAATGCTCAATAATCTTCAACTCTTTCATTGTCCAAGAAAAACGTTGCATCTTCCATGTCGCGTCCTTCCTGAATCTGCTACGTCATGCAACCACTGCGTGGTTCAAGCATGTGCAGAGACAACACACCACAGAAACTACCAGGATGCGCATTTTTCCTGCTGATCTGAACTGTGTTTTTGTTGGAAACTGAAAGAGTTCAGGATTATCGGCAGCTGAATTGTCATAAAGACTCAAAATGATTTTTAATTTTCTAAATTAGAAGGCATTGATGTCAAAAGGATTATGACCATATTAAATCTTTGCATCATGTAACTGATCTATCATTATATTGTGGAAACATGTCAGCTGGAATCACTGAAAAGATTTATTTCTATCAAGCAGATGAAATATTTCTCCTTGTAAATGTAGCGAGTGATTCCTGGGAGTCTTCCTGAGTCCATGCAGTGATTTCCAGTGGAGAATATTTCTGGTTTTAATCCAGTGCTGCCTGAGGACTCCAATATCACAGATATCAGTATCCACTTTTTACCTTTGGCCTTGTCCCACGCACACAGAGATTCCTTCTAAATCTCTGATTTTTTTTCATATTATACGCTGTAGATGGTGGAATCATCAAAGTCTTCACCATTTTATGTTGAGGAACATTTTTCTGAACTTGTCCCACAACTTTTAAGCCAGTTTGTCTCAGATTGGTTTGTCCATCTTTCCATCTGAGAGACTCTGCCTCTCTGAAATGCTCCTTTTATACCCAGCTATGTTACTGATCTGTTGCTAATTAACCTGATAAGTTGCCAAATATCCCTCCAGTTCTTTTTCATTTGATCCTTTTCTTGCTTCTGTTCCAACTTTTTTTTTACATGTGTTGCTGCCATCAGATTCAAAATGAGCTCAGTTTCAACATCTCATATGTTGTTTTTGTTCTATTGGGAATCAAATATGAGTAAATGAGATTTGCAGATCATTGCATTCTGTTTTTAGTCACAGTTTACTCAGCATCCCAACTTTTTTTTAGAGCCTCAGCTTTTGCAACACATTAAATGCAGCATCTGGCAGCCATGAAGTATCAGCGACAGCGCGCTTCTTGTCGCTCAGCATCTGAATCGCAGCTTTCCGCTCAGCAGATGTGGGCGGAGGAGAGTGAGTGGTTGTGAAATTGCTTGTGATTTCAAAGCTCTCTGCGTTTCACGGAGCAGTTTGTAATGTCATATCCTGCTCTCTCCAGGGAATGTCTCAGCTCGTGCTGGGCTGAGTGGACCTGCGTCACTCTCCTCTGACTGGGTCAGGAGGCGGCTGGGGGATTGTGCAAAGAGGTTACATGGGTTTATTAAAGCAGCGTGTGGTGGTCGGAGAGTGGTGGTGAATTGTGAAATGTGGTGTTGAATTCTAACGAAAAGCATCTGCTTTGGCCTCATTTCCTTTTTTGTGTCAAGTGTTGAGCAAGAAAACGTTGGACTCATGGTTTCCTTCGTTGCGTGGTGTGTTTCTCCACAGACTGGGCGACCCTGACTGGGAATAGAGGGGAAAGGGCACCAAACGGGGACCATCTGTGGTTGGTTAACACGAAGCTGCTTCACACTGCGATGACAGAAGAAGCCAATAAAGACGCCATGAGAACGCCAGCGACCTCGGAGAAGGCCAACGGTGAGCGACCCGTGTCCACCGTGACGACCGTGAGCATCCCGCTGGTTAACGAGGTGCAGCTGAGCGCCGCCACCGGCGGGGCGGAGCTCTCCTGCTATCGCTGCACCGTCCCGTTTGGCGTGGTGGTGCTCATCGCCGGCATCGTGGTCACTTCGGTGGCGTACAGCTTCAACTCACACGGATCCACCATCTCTTACTTCGGTCTGGTGCTCCTCTCGGCCGGGTTGGTGCTTCTAGCGTCCAGCGCCGTCTGCTGGAAGGTGAGAATGGAGAGGAAGAAGGAGAGGCGGCGGGAGAGCCAAACCGCCTTGGTGGCTCATCACAGGAGCATTTTCACTTGAACAACTACAAATCCTTTTTTGTTTTTTCAGTTTTTGACTTTACCAGGGATTAATCTTAACCTTAAGGTGGTTAATACCGTCCAGCATGTGTTGGATTTCCAACCTGTAAAAGCTCTGACCACAAACTCCCACAACTCAAAGCTTTGAAGACATAATAAGGGATTTATTTGTCAAAGAGACGTCAAGCATCTGGCCAGCTGGGAATGCAGCCAAGAGGAATGGATCACAATTAAGATGAATTACTGCTGTGCGCAGCAGTGCACAGGAAGTCTCTCATTAATCTGCTGTTGCATGCAGCAGCTTTGATTGCAAAGGGAGGGATTGTGAAAAAGAGAAGCCCCGGATGGCGTACGGAAACTGGAAAATCCAGGAAAATGATTCACACCTCATTTACTTGCACATATTTGTTTAAAAGTCTCATTTTTAATCTCACAAGGATTGGTAATGAAGTCCCGTATGGGAGCACGGTACACGGCATCTGTTTGATCAGAGGGCACAAGCTGCCATCCACAGAGATGGACTGTTTAACCTGAAATATGTATTCTTTTGAGGCACTTTGATTCTTAGCATTCACCATATTCTGTATTAAACCACATCTATTACCAAGTCTGTATTATTGCTTATTACGTCTTTCACACATTTCATAATGTAAAAAATGTTGAATGTAGTATGTTTTCTTTTAATGCTGCATGTATTAACTGACAGCAGGTCATTATGAGTTTTAATAAAGTCATTATTACATAAACATGTTGCAGATTTCAGAACAACCGGGTTTACCGGAGGCCAGTGTACTGGATTTGTGTGGTGCAAATGGAAACATTCTCAAGAGAAGTGAGAGACTAGTTGAGATGAGGTCTTTATGTGTTGCAAAAAAATGTATTTCAAAATGTTTTTATTCCTCAGCTGGGCCTCAAATATTCAAAGGCATCTGTGTTTGTGACATACAAGCTTGTTTGTGAGTTAGGGAAATGAGTTAATACACCAGCGCTGACAAATTTTAAGCTACCTCATACATTATTGTAAAAATAAGCTTCAAATCCCAGTGAGATCAATGTTCTCTTTTGGAAGAATGTCCTGATCCGAGAAGGACCCAACTGCAGTCACGATACGTCGCCATATATCCAATCCACACGGGAAGTCCCAAGCCACCCGACTACACCACACGCTTCTTTTTGCAAGCTGCAGATTGTTACTCTTGGCGGTGTTTAACTATCTTCAGCTTGAGACTTCCTGTATGGATTGGATGTATGGAGGTGCTATGGTCGGCCATTGTAACTGCAGGAAGGTACTCTTGCCTGATCCTGACAGCTGAAGCAGAGAATTTAACAAGGTTAGCAGAAGATTAAACATGAACTGAGAACACATGAATCATAACATCAGCTGCCAGAAACTGTAAAAACGTAAAAGAAGACCAATTACATAATCAACATCTTAAAGGATAACTTTTTCAACCTGGAACTTATTTCTAAGAGTTTATACGTGCAGTTTTTTACTGGTCAAGTTTCTGCATCACTTTGAGTCCTTCAGAAGATATTACGTTGAGTCGCCCTTCGGTGTACATCCAGTAAAATGGTGGAGACGGGACAGTCACTACACCATCATCTAAAGCAAAACTCCTTGATTTTCGCCAGTACTTTAAAAAGAATGAACGCACGAACAACTACTATTGTCCCGGGAGTCCAATTTTAGCTTTATGTTCGTTATCAGGATGTTCTACACATTTTTGGGGCCGTTCGTTGACGATGCACGCTTCCGTAGTACAGCTGAGAGGAGCAGCTTGCTGCCTAGGCAACAACGAAAACAATTTGTGAAACTCTGAACTCACAGGACAATAGTACTCGTTCATTCGTTCATTCTACTTAAAGCATTGATATAATCAAGGGGTTTTTGCAGCAGATAATGCCTTATATAGTGACTGCACTGTCTCAGCCATTATGCAGGATGTACACCAAAGGGTGACTCAGCGTAATATCTTCCGAAGGACTCAAAGTGATGCAGAAACTTTACCGGTGACTAAATGAACGTACAGTATAAACTCCTAGAAATGAGGTCCAGGGTGAAAAAAAAAAGAAAGTTATCCTTTAAAGTGTTTCCCTGTAAGTTACATAAAGTTACCTCCGATTTTTCAGTGAAATTAGTTTCTTCCATTTTAATTCAGGGATCTCAGACTCTGGTCCTGGACGGCCACCATCCTGCAGGTTTTAGCAGCTTCCCTGCTCCCCCCGTGTGAAATGGATCTAATGGTTTGTTGTCAAGTTCTGGAAAATGACCCGTTATTTTCAGTCAGGTATATTGAGCAGGAAAACATCTAAAACCCGCAGAACCAGAGTGTGGGATTGCTGTTTCTAGCAGTTTTAAAGCTGATTCCAATCAAAGAGGGCAGCAAATATTCAGGCCCTTTTCCACCAGTTCAGAACAGGCTCTGGGAAAAGATCCCAGGAATGAATATCTGTAAATACTTGACAACTTCCTGAGACTTTTTGGTAGATGTTGGTATATAAAAATGGTGGAAGCCGGCCAATAGGTATGTAAGCAACAACATGACTGTTTCCATCAAGGGGTCCTATGTGAGACGGGACAGTTTGGCTAAGTAAACACTGATCTCTGACCGCATCCATACTGGTAGGCGTGGTAAGCCAAATAGTGATAGATATATCAGCTACATAGCAGCCTGATGCCTTTGCAGCCTGATGCCTTTGCAGCATGATGCCTTTGCAGCATGATGCCGTCCTTGGTTTATTAAAAAAAAAAAAGCACAACACAGGATGGACATCCAGCAAATTGTCTTCTTACTTCATGTCATTTGACTTGAAATAACAAAAAATCCAACATATGTTTGAACATTGAGCTGTTGCTTCTTTGTTCTTAGTGCCCTGCAGCATGTCAAGCTCCACTTTTTAGAGTCAGATCAGTAAGATAGGGACCAGGGCTCCAAAAAACTAGGATGTCTCAAACCGGACATTCCGGGACCCTTCCCAATTTCTACCCGTGGAAACACAAAAGCGTACGGCCCTGTCCCCCGAGCTGCACTGGAGTTTTGAGTCCATGTGCAAAGAGGAAAGAAAAAAAAATCTTCATACAAAAATGTTTTGCATGCATTAGGGCAGGGCGATATGGCCCAAAATATATATCACGATATAAATTATAAAATTTGCAATAACAATATTACTGGCGATATGATTGACATGAGGCAAAATACTTGAAAATTGCACAACTTTATTTGTGCAAATGAAAATTTACAATTTCTTTTTACTTAAACAAGCAGCTGCTTCTGATGTTTATAAAAGTTATAACTTCTTATGAAATCAGCTGTGCAGATGTTGCAAATCTTTGTCAGTTAATTTAAGCAAAAAGCATTTCCAATGGAAATGGGCTGCATATCCTGAGGCGAAGGCGGGTGGGGTTAACTCAGACAAGCTGGACGTGGAAAACTGTCACGTTTCTGCTGATGCGAAGTTAAACGGGTAGCTTTAATAAACAGCTGATTCAAGGGGTGAGTAAGTACGAAATATATACAGCACGTGGCATTCAGATACCTGGACACTGCCACGTGTATTTCCATATGACCCAGCCCGAGCATGCATGTTGCAAAATATCCTGTTTTGATTTAGTTTAGCAGGTTTTTATTTCTTTTTTTTTTAAATTTAATTTTAAGAAAAGCATTGAAAGACAATGCAGCCCCACAGGGGCAACCAGGATAAATGCAGAAGCTTTAGTCAGGAAGTGCATCTGATAGGGGTGGGAATCACCTGGTACCTCGCGATACGACACTATCACGACATTTTGCCTACAATAACAATAATATCACAATATGGCAACTCTCCAATAATCAATACATTGCAATAGATTTAATTCACCATACATCACAGTATGTCACTGAAGACATTTTGAATTTATTGACCTAATTGAATCCATTTTAAATTAATTACAACACATTTTCAGTTTCAAATAAACAACTGCAATTCATGTGAAATTAGTCAAACAAAGTGCACAGTAAGGAGTAAATGAGAACACATATCAGTGCATATGAAAAATAAGCATTTCATTCAGTACATTACAGTCTCAAACTGGGTGGTCTATGAAAACCACTTCCACTATGTGTAAAGTTTAACCTGAACCTGCAGACTGCACATAAATATCAGCGCTAAAGCAGGGACGTTTCTACATTCTGGATGGTTGCAAATAGAACAACAAAATCTTGTTAGATTTTGTAATAGAATGATAAAATTGAGATAAAATTGCAAGATTTCATCAAAAACAAAATATCTATAGTGTTTTTTAATATTGATATATCACAGCATGAAATATTGCTTTATTTCAGTGTATCAACATTTTCCCACACCCCTAGGATCTGATGTAAAACCTATTCCAAATCAGTTCAATGTCTTTCACACTGGTTACACCAAGGTCCGTGCCAGTGGTGCCCCTTTCCTACAGAGTGCCAGTGGAAACCGGGTTACTGTGCATTGAAGAAAGAGATGAGGAAGGCATGGCTGCAGGAAATGTAAGCAAATAGTCCAGAACTTAGAGTCAGGGCTTTGAACGTTTGATATAAGACAGGAAAAGCTAGTTAGCTGACATGATGAAGAGGATCGAAGGAAGGTAGATTTGCTGGAGACCAAGTAAAAAGGTCGCCAAGCTGGATGCTTAGGAACAGATTTAAGCTGTTCCATCAATGAAAGACATTATTCACCATAAACTCGCGTCTTGAGGCAGCTGGACCCTGTTGAATCTTCCAATCACAGCTAATTTATCATTTCCTACAAGGCTCTGGGATAAATCTGATCATCGCTGTCTGCTTTGTAAAACAATGTTGAATAAGCAACTCTGCCTTTGAGGAAGCACATATCAAAAGCCCAAGAAATGGCTAAATATCCCATTATCCACACAGCAGCAGAAAGATGAAATGTTTTTAAAAAATGAAAGTATTTTCACATTCTTATAGATTTCAGGACATAAATTCTCCATAGTAAAAGAAAGTTCAACTCTCCTGTTTGACCCTATTGCTTTTAAAATAGCCTGGACATGGAAGTATATTTATAGGCTGCATTTGCGTTGCTATGCGTCCGTGTGACACCAGACACTACAACTAACTGCTTTCCTTGCGTCAGAGGAGACCCTACAACACACTTTGTCACTTTCTGGAGATCACCACCGCACACGCAGTCATATCCCTAACACTTTTATGGAGACACATGACACACAGCGAGGCGTCTCCTGCCCACCGGCCGGGGTAGAAGAAGCCGGACTGAAGCTGGAAAAAACAAGAGACTTGATATGAAGGTTGACAGCTGCTCGCCATCAGCGTCTTTAGCCTCCTTATGCACTGCTGGCACCTCCTGCAGGGTCTGTGTGCGTCAATTTTTTGTGCCTCGCACGGCTGCCATTCCACTCATTGCCATGCTGCAGGGTTAGTTTATCAATAAACAGGAGGAACCAAAGAGGGATCACGTTACAGCAACAGAGCAATATTCAATTACCAGTGAAAGAAATCTTTTTTAGTGCAACTTTCAGAGAAGTTCTGATGCTTTATTCTTGTTTGGATTAAATTTTTTTCCCTCCAGATTGGGGATTAATTTAGATGTTCACTGCCATTTAAATTATTCTGGGAGGTATGAAGAAATAAAAGAAGTAAATTTGGTTGAAGAGTCATAGAAGAAGAGAATAGAAGGAAAAAATAGTGAAGGAACAAGCAAAGAAATGGTGCAATGAGGTTTTCACACCTGGATTTGTTGAGCTTTTTGGCTGCACTCCTCTGCGGATCCTTCCCAGCTTTGAGATGGAAATGGGAATGACTGAGAGTTGTTCGAAAAAATCTCTCCAAATCCAGGTGTGAAAAAGCTTTTTCATAAGTACTGAACAAAAGGTCTGAATGTCAGGGTTCCCACACGTCCTGGAAAACCTGGAAAATTATTGAACAATTTCCCAGTCATGGAAAACACATGGAAAATGAGAAAAGAGTCTAATGTCCTGGAAAAGCTTGAGTAGTCCTGGAAAATTATTTTCCCTTCCTCTGCTTTGTATCTGCTTCGTGGCTGCTTCATCTCTGCTTCGTCACTGCTTCGTCGCTACTTCATGGCTGTTTCGTGGCTTTTTGTTGCTGCTTCATCGCTGCTCTGTCCCTGCTTTATCTCTGCTTCGCCACTGCTTCGTCTCTGCTTCGTTGCTGTTTCGTCTCAGCTTCGTCACTGCTTCGTCTTGGCTTTATCTTGGCTTTGTCTCGGCTTCGTCTCTGCTTCGTCACTGCTTCGTCTCGGCTTCGTCTCTACTTCGTTTCGGCTTCGTCTCAGCTTCGTCTCTGCTTCGTCTCTGCTTCGTCTCTGCTTTGTTGCTGCTTCGTCTTGGCTTCGTCGCTGCTTTGTCTCGGCTTTGTCTCTGCTTCATCTCTGCTTTGTCTCTGCTTCGTCGCTTGTTCGTCTCTGCTTCGTCTCTGCTTTGTTGCTGCTTCGTCTTGGCTTTGTCTCTGCTTCGTCTCTGCTTCATCTCTGCTTCGTCTTGGCTTTGTCTCTGCTTCGTCTCTGCTTCATCTCTGCTTCGTCTCTGCTTCATCTCTGCTTCGTCTCTGCTTCGTCTCGGCTTTGTCTCTGCTTCGTCTCTGCTTCATCTCTGCTTAGTCTTGGCTTTGTCTCTGCTTCGTCTCTGCTTCATCTCTGCTTCGTCTTGGCTTTGTCTCTGCTTTGTTGCTGCTTCGTCTTGGCTTCTTCTCTGCTTCATTGTGGCAACAATTGTAGAACACTTCTCCAAAAGCTTTGGGTGGAATTTATTAATCTATGTTGTGATAACTTGACTCTTACTGTAGCAGCTGGAAAAATCCTGAAAATGTCCTGGAAAAGTCCTGGAAAATAACTTCAAGAAAAGAGTGGGGACCCTGATTGTTTTAGCACATGGCCACAGCATAAACGGTGAAAAATCAGGGGAAATAGGAGGTCTGAATACTTTTACAATGCTCTGTATAAAGAGAAAAGGGTGTTTCCACAAAGAAACACACCACACACACATCTAGTGGTTCAGGAAAGGAATCTTTGTGTTTTATATGCACAGAAGACAAAGAAAAATTCAAAATATGGGAGGATATAAAGGAAGAATGGATGGAATATAGAAAGAAAGATTTAAATCCATTATTTAGATAAGGTTATCCAGTGCAGAGTGAAATTCCAGATTTCAACACAAGCGACTGCACATTCTTCAAATCTTCCACATGAAATGTAATGAGCTGAACTTTACGGGCGTCCTGCACCGTCCACCTCTCTCTAATAAACAGCTGTGCAGCCGGAGCGTGAAGAGGCTTAGACAGACCTGACCTGACAGTCCCCTTACCGGCCGGCCCGGCTGCAGTGTAATTTTCTAGAACAACCTGGAACACAGAGAAGCCAAATGTTTTTCAGAGGATTGTTTGATTTGACTGGCTCAGCTTGTCTGATTGTTAACAGTATTCCTCTGTGCTGCTGTTGGAGGAGGAACAAATATTGATCTGATAAGATCTCTTCCAAGAAAAAGCCAAAAACAAGTTTGTGCCCCATGTCTCTCAGAGATAAACTGTGCGTGACATTTCAAAGCTACACCCAGGAGGTAAAAGTGTGTGAAATGTTTTATTTTGCCAAAGTTTAGGAGTGCTTGACCTAATTATGAGACATAATATTGTCTCAAGTTTTGTTATCAATTTATTGTTACTTTTATTTTACCCAGATGAAAGATTTCTAAATCCAAACGTACGATCATATGCCAAGCTTTCCCTTTAAGAGAGTTGTCATTTGAATCACCAGTGTTAGAGAGAATGTTCACAGAAATCGATGTGTAAACATCCACATCGCATTGTTTATGAAACGCTCCCCATCCAAACACACAAATAAAGCCAAGTGTTTATCCAGCTTTCTCTGACAGGTGATCTCATTACAGTTTACATGAACAAATCAGCTCAGTCAAATGCAGCTGTGATGAGCTGAAGATTCAGAAACTCTCCGTTTTTTTTATAGCAAAAATCAAAGCTTCTGCAGATCTGAAAACTGCAGCTTCAGAAGCTTTAGAAGATGCATGTTAATATGGAATTACAAAAGTTTAAAATTCATGTAAATGTTGTCCAGAAGTGCTGAAAGTGACATGATTTTCAAATGTGTTGCCATGAGATGATACTGAAAATGAGGGCTGTGAAACTACGGTCCAAAGACGGCACCTGGAGTCCTAAAACTGTGAGCTACAATAGAGCTGGGTGTATATCGATGTAACAAATACATTAATGTATTTTTAATTGAGATATGAAACCGGACCATATCGCATGTATTGATATACATAGTTTACTGTTTGATGTTTGTTTGGTATTTATATATATAATTCAGCCCTTTAAAAGGTTTGTCATATTTGTAATGTCCCTTATTTGCATCTGTGGATTTGTTATACAGTATCTACGTTAACATTTTATTGTTCTTTGAACAGCTGAGCATTATTTCATCCAGCCGGTTTAAATAAAACTTGTGACATACTTGACTTTGACTGTGACTAAACATTTGCTCTCACTTTTGCAATAAAAATGTCAGGATATATATCGTATATCAGCCTACATAGGGATATGACTTTTGGTCCATATTGCCTTGCCCTGAGATACAGTGCTGCAAATCCCACCTAATTCTCAAAATTCCCCATCAAGTTGAGATCCAACTGGGCTTTATGTTGTTTGAATGTTGCTTTATGCAGCAGAGTACACCTACCCTTTAAGGGACACCTCTCAAATTATAGTCAGAAACACATTCAAGGATACCTTTTGTTTTTCAACCTGGACCTTATTTCTACTAATTTATATGTGCATTTACTCACCAGTAACATTTCTGTATCGCTCTGATGGATGATATTTAGATTACTTGCAGTCCGCGTATTTCCATATAATGGGAGTGAACAGGGCAGAACAAATGGGCATCTATAAGGCATTATCTGCAGCAAAACTCCTTATTTCCACCAATACTTTTAAGACGAATAAACGAACGAGTACTATTGTCCTGTAAGTTCAGAGTTTCCCGGGTTGAGGTTTGTTGTTGTCGGGCTAGCTAGCCTCTCCTTGCGTACTCGTCAGTGCACGTACGCGCCCAGTAGAGTGTGGAGAAAGCCCCCAATAACTAATGGAAAGCTAAATCTGAACTCACAGGACAATATTACTTGTTTATTCATTCATTGGTCTTAAAGTGTTGTGTCTTTCTCTGTTACAGTATAGGACAACTTTACATGTTTAGAGTATGATAGGGACAACATATGTCATTCACTTCAGTGTAATTGAAAACAGTCAGATACAGCTCTTTCCTGACAACATGCCTTTCATTTTTTTTTGGGGGGGGGATAACTTGAAATGAGATCCAGGTGTAAAAAACGAAAGTTATCCTTTAATGTGCCAGCATGTAAAACATCCTGTTAGCGTGGCTAGCACCAGTACTGTTTTGGCTAGGTCTGCTATCACCATGAAAACAAGGTGGAGATTGATGCAACCTTTATGCTGCAAGAGCAAAATCCCCCTTTTTTTTTCAGGCCAAACATAAACATCTGTGTGAGGTGGGAAAAATTTGCATCCTGGTAGCTGTTTACAGGAAAGTTGGTGTCAGAGACCCAAGCTGTGTTTGCTATGAGTCAATAGCTGCAAATTCATTGTAAAATCTGATGGAGTTTATGGCCACAGGGCCTGAAATACATTAAAATACTATTAATGCATAAGTTGTGAGCTGACCCTGGTTATTATGGTTTGTTGTAAACCTTTTCACCCGCTTTTTGCTGGAGTGTGTTCTGCTGCTTTGGTGAAATTTGCATGTGAAATTCAGCCCAATCTGATTCCAGATGCAAGCATCTGTTAAGGATCCATGTACGTCTGCTGCTTTTTCCCTTCACCAAATCATCATCGGACAGCACCGCACCCACTGGAAGGAAGTCCAGAATCAGAGCTGGGCATAAAGGTGAGCCAAACTGTGTCTTTGAAACTCTTCTCGGTCTCACGCATCAGCTCAGCTCCTTCCTGCCCAGAGAGGTGTGTCTGCTGCATGATCCCTTGGTTTGTTTTGATTTGATTAGAGATTTATGATCATGAGTGAGGTTTAGGAATATGGGTGATGCAGGAAAGACGTTGCATGTTTCATCCTCTTCTAAGTGAGAGTAACTGTTGTAAAGCCTGTAAATAAACTTTGACTGCTTTGCAAACTTATTGGATTTAAGATTTTAAACTTTGCTATGTCTGTAAGACGTTCTTTTTTACTAACATCTTTGACAAAATTTTTCCACGACAAACAAACCTAAAAGTTAAATGCCACCATGTCACCAGGCAAAAGCCAACTTTAATTTACGTGACAACTGTGTCTGAAGTTCTGCATGAAATGCTGGTTTTATGATCCTTTCTTGTGCTGCCAGAGGTTCTTGGAGTGTTTGACGTGTTGGCTTCCCACAGTCCCAGAAGTGCTGTCAGCTGGGTTGCCCTCATTCTACCACATAATAAAGAGAGAGCTCTTCCTGACCGTTTCCTCCCATTTTTACAGTAAATCCCACATCAACAGGACCACCGCGTCATCTCCAACACAAGATGACAGTCAGTCTCTAACAGCTTTACAGTGACTCAGAGAAAAGGCTTAGCCACGATGCAGATCACACAGCTACAGTCTAAATTTCAGCTCTTGACAGGACTCTTTCAGCTCAGTTTATTCTGAGACAGACAGAAGATAGAGGAGTAATGTATTTTTTGTCCTGATCAATAAACAGTGGATGAGCTGCTGAGGGGGTTTACAGGAGTCTGACTTTCAATCCATCTGTGCTACATGGATTTATGACCGTATGTCTCAAAGAAATCTGTGTTGTGTGGTGCAGGACTACGGGGTACAGCTGTCACTTTTCTGAGCTGTTAGGTCCTTTTATAGCCAAAGCAAGAGCTGAGTCCATATTCTTGGCACAAAGTTAAGCTGATTGGGTGTATCTTGGACTCTGGGTGGCCCCCTCTCTCTGATCCTATTTCTGGTGTAATGAACAGGATGTTGAGATGAAAATGGAAAGAGGAGGATGTTCAGTTTGGGAAAGTCAGGTTTACATCTCTGCTTGTCGCTGATAATGTTGTACTGTAGGTCGCATCAAGCCATGACCCTCCTGGGATGGATCTTTGCGAAAGATATCCGATATTATCGGCTGATATCTGCAGTAAAATGTGATATCTGAAAATAATAGTATTTTTTTTTTTTGGACCGAGATTTTCATTAACGAAATCTTGTTAGATTTTCCATTCCATTGCCACTAGTCCAGAATATAGAAAAGTCCCTATTATTGTGGAAGGACCTCATATCCCAGCATTCCTTTCAGAGTCATGTGACTACGGTGCAGCTGCTGCTGCTACAGACTGACTTGCTTTGAAGCTGCTGATAATATGTCTGGTTTTAAGTTGTTGGTTAAGTTACCAAGTTGTCAGAAACATTATAATTAGCCACATGTTGGCTAATACCTGCTAGTATCTGATATCTGGCAGCCAGATGTCCAAAATGAACTTATCTGGTGGAGTTAAAGACACACAACAGAACTTTTAGCAGTTTTCTCAGTGACGCGCCCCCTATCGGCGGCTATACTAACATTAATCTTGTATTGTACCTGTACTGTGATTCCCTCCAGCCAGGAAAAGACAGTCGTATCTTGACTCATATTCTGTCCCTTCCTCTCTTTCTTTTCCTCTCTTCCTCAGTAATGTTTCCTTGCATTTCTTTAAGAAATCCGACATGATGTGCGTTCAAAACACCCGCTGTGTTCATATCTGGTTCATATCCGTTTGCTAGTGGGTGACACGGTGAACGCTGCAATGTGTTGAGCTGCAATGTCACAGTTGCGTCCTGGATGGGAAACTCATATTGCTGTTTCTGGGCGCTGACGGCTCGAAAATGCACATAATGAATGTTGGTGTGCCATCAAAATGAGTCAGAGACGCATATTTTTAAGGTCTAAAAGTTACGTTGTGTGTCTTTGAAAGGGATACAACACCTACAAAATGATGTGCCTTCATTTTCTACCTCCCTCATGTGGGCTGGACAATTAATCGAATTTTAATCGTGATTTCAGTTTTGCTTTTCACAATCATAAAAACACTGTAATCGATTAATCGATTAATCCTGAAGTGAACAGGCTGGTGGAGTTATAGGAAGTAAACTGCTGGGAGTATAGAACAGGAATGCATGTAGACTGAGTATTAATTTTTATTTCTATTATTATCTTAAATAATATTCTTATTTTACTCCTTTACTTGTTTCTAATTTATTTCCGGTTTTATTTATTTATTTTTTGTTATATTTGAAGTTGAGTTTTGGTGGTTCAATAAACATTTTTTATAAAACCAATGAATAATCGTGTATATTAATCGTGATTTCAATATCAGTCAAAATAATCGTGATTATAATTTTTTCCATAATCGTCCAGCCCTACCCTCATGCTGAGCAAGACTCTGGAGCACTTTTCACGTAAGCCACGACAAACCAAACCAGACGAGATTGCGCCTTCTTTCTTTTTCTTTCTGTCTTTGTTTTAAATCAATAGCCAACCCCTTTTGTGTTTGTCTTCCATAGTGTCGTGAACTCGGATGGCAGAAGTACGGTGTAGTACTGTTTTGGCTATAAAAACATACTAAATTATGTCGTTTCGAGTAAATTGTGGACGCTACCCACTCAGGACACTTGGATTACATTGGACGAGCAGCATGGAGGAATATTGTCAAGTTTTTGTGGACTTTTATGGACCTTTTTGTGTTGAGCGTGGGTCACCTCCATTACATGAAAGTTGCCGGATAACGAAAACCCCCCGTATCTCCGGCTGCATTTGCATATTAAAAAAGTGCTCCAGAGTCTTGCTCAGCATGAGGATGTAGAAAATGAAGGCACATCATTCTGTGGGTGTTGTATCCCTTTAAGACTATTTTGGGATCTTTGCTTTCTGGGGAGAATATAGTTGTAACTCTCAAAATACGAGAGATACAACCTCACAATTGTGGGTAGATCAGTATAAGTTGATATTGGATCGGAAATTAAGAGCTGAACAATATCTGTATAGATATCGGTAAAAAAAAGCCAATATCAAACATTCCTAATCATTGCCTTAAGTAGAGGAGTTTAAGTATCGGGGTTTTCTTCACAATTAATGGAAAGTTTGGGGAAGAGATGGACAGACAGATTGGGGCTTTGTCAGACCTGGTGAAGAGGGAGCTGAACCAGTGTGCTTAGCTTCAGATTAAAGGGGAAGTTGAATTGCTTCTGGAGATATTTAGATCCACTCCAGATCAGCATATGTCCAATATAATAGGACTAATGTTTTATAACAAAACATTGGCGAAATGAAGGAGTTTGTGGCAGATAATGCCTTATTTAGAGGCTGCGCGTGGTTGGCCCATCACTTCCATTATATTGGACATACGCTGATCTCAAGTGGATCTAAATATCTCCCGAAGGAATTCAACTTGCACCAAAACTGTCTGGGTGAGTAATGGATGCATTTCATGCTAGAAAATAGATCCAGATTGAAAAAAAAAAAAAAAAACTTCCCCTTTAACTGGTCCATTTCAACTTTCACCCTTGGCCACGAGATTTGGGTTGAATGGGATCACTTTCAGCTAAAATGAGTTTCCTTTGGAGGGCGGCTTGAGTAGCCAGGAGGAGCTCAGAGTGGACCAGCTGCTCTTCTGCATTGAAAAGAGTCAGCTGAGTTGGCCCAGCCATATAATTATGATGCTTGATGAGGTGGAAAAAAAAGGCACATTCAACTGATGCGAGACACCAGGGCAGACCAGGAAAAAGGGGTTAATAAATATCTGTCCTGGACCCCAAAAAGAGCTGGAGAGTGTTCTGGAGCAAGATGTCCAGGTTTCCATTCTGAATATGTTTTGTTTGTTAGATAGGTAGAAGAAATGAATGAATGGATGAGTTTAAGGTTGGAAAGATACTTATCTTTAACATGCCCACAATCTAAATAAATAAAAAAATCATCCCGTTGCTTTTTGTTTGTTTATTGAACTAACCAACAGCCGGTTAAGAAACAACTTGCAGAGTTTATTATCTGTGTGCTTGCAAAGTGCTGAGTTAGCTCCCCTGAGTCATTTTCCTCCTCTAGAGCGAGGCTACAGCAAAGCATATTCAGCCATCTCTGACTTACAGACCGGTTTGCTCAACTATTTGATTTTAAGCCACATCTGCATCCCCTTTCTTTGGTTTAAAGTCTGCGGTCAGCATCAGAAGGCAAGCGTCTCCTCAGGGCAAAACAAAAGCTACAGAACAAAAGAAAGCTGACACCCTGTCTTCAGACTCTCCATGAATCAAGATTATTACGTCCATATGTTGAAGGAGAAGTTATTTTGAAACACTTTGACTTGAACCAGGATTTCCGTTCTTCTTCTTCATCTTCTTTCTTCAAATGGCAGATTGTTTGACTTTTCTCTTGGTGATGTATTAACTGCCTTGAGTGTATCTTTTACTAGCCATGAAGTTGTGGCACTAGTCCAGAGAAGCACTTCACAACTTATTTTACTTGTTGCACTAACTTTGCTAACTCTGGTAGTTGATGTGTATAGTAAACGGCCACAATAGCACATTTTCAAGGAAATTTGGATTTAGATCCTTTGCTTTTTAATTCAAGATGTTTCCTAACCCTAAATATATAATAAAACAGTCAATGAAAGCAATGATGTCATGCAAAGATGACAATGGAAATCGCTATTTGAGGTAAGGTAAGGTAATATTTCATACCCTCAATCTCCAAACAAGGACTTTTTCACCTGTTGAAAGTGACTGATTTAAAACAATGCTATGACACTTTTATTCTGTGGTATTTTTTGTGTGTGCACTATGGAAAAATTGCAAAGATTCTGTGAACACAATTTAATAAATTGAGTTCATGTGGCTTTTTCACATTTAGACTGTCAGATATGGTTGTAGCATGAGAGTAAAACAAAGAGTGGATTTGTAATTTCTACTCTGCTTGGATGCTAAATATCAGCACACCATTACAACGGTGCATTTGCTGTCCACCTGCAGGCTGAAGACAATGTACATGTATTATTATTTGTGAGGTTATGAACAAATACATCTTTAAAAACATACACTTTACAATGCAACAGAAAATCTAAAGTCTAAAAAAAAAATCATATCTTAAAAGTTTTGACTAAGCAGAGCAGAACAAAAAAAGCTGTAACACTGATTCAACTTTGTGGTGTATCATCAATGCTAATAATACAGCAGGCTCAAGCAAAAATGAACAAAACTCAGAAGATAAAGATGCAGATGATGAATTTTTCGCCAACCACAACTTAGCCACAACATTACAAGACTACATGTAATTAAAACATCTTTTGCCTGATTAATAACTATGTTCTTACAGTGTTATTGAGGGTGACTTTGATCAAATGTCATTTTATTACAGCTCTGGTAAAAGTCTATTTCCCAGACAAATATGGGTAAGACTTGCAAATAATTAGGTAAAACAAAAAAAAACCTAACTTGAAGGCATGTTGGCAGGAAAGAGCTGTATCTGACTGTATTCAATTACACTGAAGTGAATGATGTATGATATATATCATATTAAATACATGTAAAGTTATAAGAGAGAAAGACAGACCCTTAATCTGTGGTACTGCAATTTAAGGTGCAACTTCTTCCGCTGGTACAACATGCCTCAGATATTCATAGGTTGAAATAACAGTGACAGTGTAAACAGCGGATGCATTCACACAGGCCTTCAGCACTTGTTTGACACTTCTTGGCTTGAGTTGGCCAAAAGAAAATTAACTCATTTGTGGTTCTGTATTTGGCATCCGTTTGTTTAGCTTCTGTCAGTGAACCTACCACATTTTCCAAACTGAGACCTCCCTGAACACTGTAACACACTGAAGGTGCTTTTTTAAGTCAAGGGTGCTTCCTCACTATGATGCATACCACCAAATTGTGTTTTTCTTATGCTAGAAAGGAGTCCTGTAAGAGCCCATACCTGTTAGCTGTTAGCTAGTTAAGAGTTAGCTGCTAAATAACATGATGGTTTAAGTAGCTGTTGCTGTAGCTACTAAACAGCTAATATGTTAGTTAAGAGCTATATTAGCTGCTAAATAGCATGATGGTTTAAGTAGGCTAGCTGTTACTGTAGCTACTAAAAAGCTAACAACATAGTTGTTAGTTAAGAGCTAGCTGCTAAATAACATGATGATTTAAGTAGCTGTTACTGTAGCTACTAAACAGCAAACAACATATATGTAAGTTAAGAGCTATATTCGCTGCTAAATAACATGATGGTTTAAGTAGCTGTTAGCTACTTAAAAAACTTTTAGCTATGTTGCTGTGATGTTTGCTTTTACCAAACAGCAACAGAAACACATCTGTTAGCTGTTAGCAACTAAACAGCTAACATAGCTGCTAGCTACCAAACAGCAATTTATCTTGGCAATTCAAACTTTGCTGTTCTTGGATTAAACATGTTACAATGCTAACTTGTAAAAGTAATTGTCCCATTCTCTGAAAATATTTTGTAAATCACAGGTAGATTATCAGCTACTTCATTGATCTTTATAACAAAATCAAATTTAGCAAACAAGATCTTAAAAGAGGTGTAGGCTACTTAAATGGTCAGATGACCATACTTGAATTTGAAAAGATAAGCTCTGGACGAGTGAGAATATTAGAGTGAAAGATAAAATAACTCAACACTCTTATAAAAGCTTCCAAGGTTTTAAAATGTTACCTCCTGCATAGATTAAAAAGTCAGTTTCTTTTAAACATATTGTCAGGACAACTGTGTAAAACAAAGGTTCCTCCATTAATTTAGTTTAAGGAAGTAGTGATAGTGATGTCATGAAAAGTAGCTTCTTCGTTTCCTTTCTTCATTCCTTTCAGAACAGCTGAGTTTCTTTCCCACTGGAGCCTCATAGAGGTACAAACCTCTCTGCAAAACTATTTCCACTTTCACCTCCAGTTCTCCAATTTCCAATTTGTGCAAATTCCTTAAAACTGGAACTTAGAAGTGATTTTAAGGAAGCTTGACAGTCAAACAAGTAGTTTGCTCTACTGTTTTTCTACAGTTCTGGTACCTACTGCTGTCCCTCAGAAATTATTTTTGCTATACGTTGGCATCACAAATCAATGCAGACAGTTTTAATCTCAAAGCATCATACAAGTGTTGCTGTTAGACTGTATTTCAGTGACTTTATTCTACACACCAAAGAAATCATATTTCCCTAAACCTAACCAAAATATTTTTGTTCCTAAATCTTTCCAGAAAGTATTACATAAACTCAAAATAAACTCGGATTAGGATAAGAAAAATGAGTAAAACAGCTCTTCCAGGGTAGATTTGCATTTGGCTACATGTTGCATTTCCTTTCCAGCTGTTTTGTTAGTCCCGGTGTCAGTTTCTCATTCATGGTGAACACTCCAGAATGACTGCTTGTAGGCTGTTACATGTTTGCATCGAATGCCACTGTGGCTAGTGCATTAGCGCCTGGAATGCTCAAGGATGTTTTGACACAATATTTGATTTGACTTTTGTAGTTTAGAAAAACTGGAAATGGAAGAGAAGAGGAAGGGGCTTACTTCCAAGCTAGTTTCTTTTATGTTGAGCAGAGATGGGGGTGTGGCTACATTTAGAAAATTATCTCATTTCATTGAATTAGGAAAACGCTCCAAGCTATGTTAACCTTTTGATATATGATCCAAGAAATAATGGACAAAAAACACAAAAAAATCCTCTTTTTTCCACATTTGAAATCTGTAGTTGGTGCTTTAACTTTGTGATGTCAATATTATTGTAGAGCAAAAAAAACAGCCACTAGGGGACAAAAGATTAAATAACTTTCTATACAACTGGGTTTTAAGCAAAGTTTTTAGCAGCAGTGTTTCTCAATCCTGGTCCTTCTTTTTTTTTACCAACTCCACACCTGACTAATTGAACTGCTCATCAAGCTCTTTGTCCGCGAATGAGCTATTTATTTGAGTCAGGCAAAGTACAGACACCTTGAAAACGTGCACGGCAGTGGTCCCAGGATAGAGAAACATTGCCATTGAGCAGAGAGTCTCAAAGGCCAGACTTGGTCCTGATCCGGACGGCAAGGCATGTCATTGCAGACCCACCCCAACTTATGCTTTCAGTTACAAAAATGCTGTCTTTATTCAAACTAAATCTTCCATAAATAAGTAAATAAATAGTTTATATTGTGAAATAAAGTGTCCCTGGACATTATTCAAGGCAATTTAGTGATAAGAGCTCAATCAGAAGAATTATAGCCAATCAGAAGCAGAGTAGGGTGGGCCTCTGTAACAACTCCACTACTCACAAACTAAACAAAACCATGTGGAAGGAATGCAACAGCACATTTGGACTGTTCTGCTTTTGACATATCCCACTTGAAGTTAAGAAGTTAAATCAAAAGAAACAACTGTTGGGTCCTCCTGTTTATGTTGACCAGTTTTCCTTTCTTGTCATTCTGAATTTTCTCTAAAATGTCGTAAATTTGATTTGTGTTAAATATTTATTTAAGTTATTTGTTCATTTGTAATAGCTTTTTAGGGACATTTGATATTGGCTTTTTTACTGATATACCGATATTATCCAACCCTTAATTTCCGATGTCCGATATCAACTATACCAATCAATGCAGACAACTATGAAGTAGTATCTCATATTTTGAGAGATACAACTATGTTCTGCTCCAAGAGCAAAGATCCCAAAATAGCCTTAACTCCACAAGAGGAGTTCATTTTGAACATCTAGCTGCCAGATATCAGATACTAGCAGGTATTAGCCAACCTGTTAGCTAATTCTAATGTTTCTGACAAAGTTGGTAACTTAACCAACAATTTAAAACCAGACATATTATAAGCAGCTTCAAAGCAAGTCAGTCTGTAGCAGCAGCAGCTGCACCGTAGTCACATGACTCTGAAAGGAATGCTGGGACATGAAGTTCTTCCATAATAACAGCGACTTTTACATGCTGGACTGCTGCTAATGGAACAAGATCTTGCGAGATTTTGTAATGGAACAAGATCCCATGAGATTTTGTTAGTAAAAACATCAGTCTGAAAAAACCAATACCGATATTTTCCAAGATCACATTTAATGCAGATATTGGCCGAGAATATCAGTAGGACGATATCTCACTCTCATTCTCAATCCCTTTTTTTTGTTATTATTTTGTACTTTTAATATCTTAAATGCAGCACGAGATCGGACAGGTTTTAATTTTTCCCCCAACTTTCATATAATGGAGTTCACTGGCAACTGAACCAAAAAGCTCCATAAAAGGCCACAAAAACTTGGCAATATTCCCCCATACTGCTCATCCAATGTAATCCAAGTGTCCTGAGTGGGTAGCGTCCATAATTTACCCGAAACTACATCCTTTAGTATATTTTTATAGCTTGAGCAGTACTACATCTAGCTGCCACAAAGCGGTTGTGAGTTAACAGTGAGTTTCTTCTTCTATGCTTGCATTATTGGCAGAGTAGGCGCTAAACACCTCGGCTGCCGTGGTTTCGTGAACTTGCATAATCGCGCAAATAGGAATTGCAATGTTCTACTGTTTTGCTATAAAAATATACTGAATGATGTCGTTTTGAGTAAATTATGGACGCTACCCACTCAGGATACTTGGATTACATTGGACGAACAGCATGGAGGAATATTGCTAAGTTTTTGTGGACTTTTATGGACTTTTTTGGTTCAGTCGCCGGTGAACTCCATTATTTGAAAGTTGGGGGAAAACGAAAAGCTGCCCGATCTCCGGCTGCGTTTAAGATATTAAAAAAGTGCTCCAGAGTCTTGCTCACCATGAGGGTAAGTAGAAAATGAACGCACATCATTCTGTGAGTGCACTATTCCTTGAAGAGAACAGTATATATCGCCCTTTGAAAAGTGAGTTTGAGAAACCCTGCTACAAAGTGATGCAACAGGTCTCACAAATTGTATCAAATGTCAATCACTAAAGAGTTAAGGCCCCAAAATTTACAATTTTGCGAAAAACAGTTTTTTAAAAAAATAAATTTGACTTTTAGACCAAATTCATGCCCTTGTGTAAGAACTTAAATAAGATTTACCAGGAAAATATTAACATTTTGGTCAGAAGTCTAAAATAAGAATGTGCATCCCATTACTGTACCATTTTAGCTGCATGTTCTCCAGTTTAAAAGATCAGCCCACCCTTATTTCCCCTGTCACAAAATGAACAAAACTACACCACACAGCATTACTGTGGGCTGCAGAGTGCAATTATAAAATACACAGCACCATCATGTTGCAACCATCCATCTGGAAAACATATCTCAGCCACATAATTATATAATTTTTTTAATTTATGCAGCATCTTCAGCAACAAACCAGCTTTTACTTTGCAGTTTACGCCTGAGACCACCCTGAATCATGATCAATATGAGAGCCAGGCGCGAGCGCGGCCCCTCCTGAGTGCAAACAAGCAAACAGTGTGGGAACTCCGGCAGGGGAGGATGGAATCTCAGGGAGCTTCTGGGGTTTTTATCAGCTGTGGACATTCCTCTGAGCACAGCCTGGGGAATTGCACACAAGCTGGTGTGATGATGTCAAAAAAGAACATCAGTGTGGAGTCAGATTTACAGCTCCTCACTGATTTAAACTGGGCTGCGACCCAAAAAGGAGACATTTAAACCAAAGCACAACCACAGGAGTTTGTTTTTAATCAATCGGACAGTATATCAGCCTGTAATTTACCAGAGAAGAAGAAACACTAAATTTAAACTGTTAAAGATGTTAAATTCTGTCATCTGTAAGCTTTTGGGTCTGTTGTTGAGAATATAGCTGTCAGAATAACTGATGTTCCTGTGTATTTGTTTTAAATTAGTCATTTTTGCATCCTCATGGCTTCTTCTCTCAAACTGATGCATGTAAACTCAATTTTCAACAACATTAATAGCAATATTCAGATGCAATTACTCATTATTATGTTAAGTTTCAAGTGGTTTTGACTAAAAAATTGCTTTTCACTCTGCACTTGTTAAAACTAAATAAATAACCGTCATGTTTTCATGATATAGCTCAATATTTTTAGACAAAACCCCGAGTTTTCACTGCTCTTCTTAGCTGTGAGGTTTTGGGAACTTAGTCATCTTGTTAGCCAGTATTTGCTGCATCCACTGCACTGGTCTTCACGGTTTATATTCAGCACGCTATGTGCTTCTCTCAGGATTTTTCTAAGCAAAGTTTAATGTTGAGCCACACCTATTTTCTATATACAACGGGGTGGAAAAGTGTTGAATATGTGAAAATTTTTCTCAGAAAATACATTTCTAGAAGAGTTATTGACATGAAATTTTTACCAGATGTCGTCAACAACCAAAGTAATACACACATAAAAAAGAAATCCAAACATTTATGTCCATAAATTAAGTCGTGTGTATAGTGAAATGACACAGGGAATAAGGATTGAATACGTTTAATGAAATTTATTTAATACTTTGTGCAAAAACCTTCATTGGTGGTTCCAGCCTCCAGACGCCTCCTGTATGGAGAAACCAGTGGAATACGTTGCTCAGGTGTGATTTTGGTTCATTCTTCCACACAAACTGCTTTCAAATCTTCTGTGAACTTGGATGTTCATTTCTTTTCAAAAATTTTCAATTGTATTCAATTAACTGGGCCGTTCTAGCACCTTTATGTTCTTTTTCTTAAAGCAGGTGAGTGTTTCTTGGCTGTGTGGGATGGTCGTCTTGCTGAAAGATCCAGCCTCTTTTCATCTTCAGCAGATTCTGGTCCAGAATGTCTCCCATTCTTTTCTACATTCATTCCTCCTTGAATGATATGAAGTCTGTCAGTACCACATGCTGAAAAACAGCACCCCACCATGATGCTCCCACCTCCAAACTTCTCTGTTAGGATGGTGTTTTGGGGTTCAAGTGGCGGTGCCATTTTTCCTCCAAACATGTTGTGTCTTATGACATTTGAACTGTTCAGTTTTGGTCTCATCTGACCAGACTACGTCTTCCAGAATGTCATGGGTTTGTCCAGATGTTGTGTTGCAAACTTCAAATGAGCATCAACATGCTTTTTCTTTGGAAATGGAGTCTTGCGTGGTGTGCATGCATAAAGGCCATAGCGGTTGAGTGTAGTTTTCTCTGAAACAACTGTAGCTGCTGATTCCACGTCTTTCTGAAGCTCTCCACAAGTGGTTCTGGGCTGCTGGAGAAACTTTCTGATAATTGTTCTGACTCTTCTGTCTAGAATCTTGCAAGGAGGAGAACCTGGCCGTGGCCACTTTATGACCATGCCGTGTTCTTTCCACTTCTGGATGATGGTCCCAATGGTGCTCACTGGAACTTCCAGAAGTTTAGAAATGCACCTGGAACCAATGCCTTCAGTGTGTTTGCAATAATAAGGTTGCACACTTTGCTTTTACCCATCATGCAATGCTTCTTGTCTGACACCTTGGTGATGAGAAACCTTTTCAAAGGCATCAATCAGGACTGAACCAGCTGGTATTACTTTGCTCTGATAAGGGACAGGATTACTTTCGAAATACTGACAGACTCCAGCTGCTTTCTTGGCTTTCTGCATCTTTTTGCGCCTCCATTTCTTCATGTGTTCAATACTTATTTCCTGTGTCATTTCACTATATTAGACATGACTTCATTTATGTTAGGATTTCTTTGTATGTGTGCATTACTTGGGTTGTTGCCAACATCTGGTGAAAATTTTGTGTCAATAGCTCTGCTAGAAATATATTTTCTGAGAAAAATGTTGAGGTGTTCAATACTCCCCCACCCCCTCTGTATTATATACAGTCGTCCTCAAAATAATTCATAGAAAAAGCAAAATTCACGATACTAATTCAAATAACAAGAAACTAAAATTAAAACATTAAAAATGTGCAAAATTATAATTTAGTGAAATAAAATATTGCATTTTACTTGTGGTTGTAAATAATAAGAACAAAAACAAATCAACGAAACTGCCCGAGACACATTAGAGCACCTTTCCCATGAACAGTGGACCAACATGCCTTTCAACAGATGCAGACGTCTGATTGGACCTTGCAGAAAACACCTAATTGCAGTGATTGCCTCAGTGTTGCTCAATACAATTTTATTTCGTTTTATTTTTTGTGTGTTTGTTATTAATATTTCTGTTGAACCACAATACAAAATCAGTGTCATGATTTTCAGTGAATTTCAATTTATCATTACTTTTGTCAATTTCAATTTATTTCAAGTATGTATATATATATATATATATATATATATATATATATATATATATTCTTCAGTGAATGAGAGTGTCTTGTCTTATAAATTAAAAAAAGAATCTGCTTTTAGGTGGGAATCTAGTGTACTTACCACTCTAAGGATTAAATAAGAAAATGACTGTAAAGCAGCATCAGGATTTCCTTTTTATCATTGAACATACATTTTTTCCTCTGTGACAGATGCTAGATAACAACAAAAACAGCTGAACTTTAATCGTCCACAGAATCAAATCAAGCATTTTTGGATGAGTGACACACACCCGGTCTGGTTGGTGATGGGTCCTTGTTGAGAGGAAACTATGAACTCTGGGAGGAGCAGGTTCCCACACCCAGAAGAAGAGACGCAGATCGCTGTAACACAAACAGTCCACCACTCAGGAAGGAAAGGGCTCTCTTTGGGCCTTTATCAGATCTGCAGGATCCCAGCCTGTCCGTCACCCACTGCTGTCTGAGAGGTGCGACCCCACCCTCCCCCATGCTTCTTCTTTTTCTTGTTGACAGACTCACTCAATGCACGTCTTCTCTTATCGTTTGCTATGATGAGGGACTCAATTCACCTTGTTTTCTTTCTTTAATTTTACTTGGCATCCAGAGTCCTCTCTGTTTACAATATCTGCATAATTCATAGAAACTTCCAGCTGCCTGGGGGTGTGCCCCTTGTCAAGAATAAAACTTCCTCATATTGGTCTGTGAAAACAAATCAGACTCTGAATGAACAGCAGAGCTGGATGAATTAACAACAAAGTCAGAGGAAACGTTTTCCAGAAGTGGAACGTTTAGGAGAGCCAGGCAAAGCCCATTTTATGACCTCCTGTGACCCTCCAAAAACTGGTATCAGCACATGTTTTGAAATACTTAAATATCAGCTGCAAAACTGGTGAAATTCACAATAAAATATATTAAATGATCCTCTATTTTTTTTTACAAAGATGGTGGAATGAGCATGAAGTTTTGATAGATTTGCTTAGAAACATGGATTTGAGATACGGATGTTCGATATTGACTTTCTTTTTATCTTTTATCTAACTGATATCCAATATATTGATATTGTCCATGTCGGAGGGTAGCGAAAATGCACATAATGAATGTTGGTGTGCCATCAAAACAAGTCAGAAACGCATAATATTAATGTCTAAAAGTTCTTTAAGTGATAATAATAAGTTTGAAATCTTGTCCACAATGTTAGCATCTTCATTCATATGTTTTAGGGCTAAATTGTTATTTTATGGTCGACTGTTTTAAAGGCAATGGCTACAGCTTTAAAAAAAAATTCAAAACAATAATTTTTTTTACAGGGGTGCAGGATTAAAGTATTATTTTTACCCCATAATTTTTTAAAAAACATACAAACAATTGTTTTATCAATTTTGATGGGTCCCAAAAAAATAAATAGTTTCACTTCCACAAGATGATTCCTTTCTCTTTAACTCTTTGGCTGATTATATCTGATTTCCATTGTTTTTGCAGAAAACAACTAAACCTAAGGATCTTGCGGTATTTTCTCAGCATTGGTCTGATATGAAAATATCTGAATATCTGAAAATATCTATGAAAACATTGTTAATCTTTAGCAGAAATGTGCAAAAGCTGAGGGAAAATCGGAACAGATTACAGGGCTTGTTACTCGGTGTCAGTCATTAGGTGCAAATGGTGTTTGAGAGTTTGCAGCGCAGCAGGAGCTTCCCTCAGCTGTCTCCTGGTTGTGTAACAACACCTCCTCGCTGACCTCATGGAACGTCTCTGCAGTAACTCAGGCTGAGGACACAAAGGAGACAGAGGATCACGTCCACCTCATCTGTGCCCTCTGGCCTACAAGCCAGCTCAGGCTTAAGAAAAAAAAAAAACCTTCTAGCCCAGTAAAAGGAGACCGACTTCATTTCCATTCAAAGACAGATGAATGGTGGATGTTACTTTTGCTACTTTGTTGTGTAACTGTGAGAAGCTAGTTTAAATTAAACATACAATTTTACTCTTTCTGGCTGGAAATTAGAAATTTCATGTTTACGTTAGTTTAAACATTTGATAATTTTCCCTTGTGGCAATTGATTTTTAATGTACGGTTGCAGCCACAGACAGCAGTAGCAACCAGGTCAACAGCAGGTGTTACAGTATACTGCACAATCTGCCACTATATGTTAATGGAGATGAGCTAAAGCACCAGGTAATTCAATTAGCTTTGGTCAAAGAAGTAGACAATTAATAGATTGTCACCTATAGGTATGGCTGCTAGCTTCTCCATTCAAATGCTCAGTCTAGCCATAATCATGACCAGCTAAGGCATTGTGTATAATTCAGAGGTTTCCCAGCTATGCTGCAGCCTCTCCCATCAGTGCCAATATCGCCTTGCTAATAGACAACAGAGAGTATTTAATCAGAGAAGCTGACCGTTAGCCTGTGTACGTCGCATTCTCCTTACTGACAACCAAAGCAGTGTCTAACCCAGTGGTTCACCAGCATAATTAGCCACTCCAGTGCTAACGCACTTCCAACAAAACTGCTCCAATAACTGCAGTAGACGTTCAAATTGCAGTCAAAGTAAAAAGAGCTGCCACCGTTCCATTTGCCTCTCAGTTGCCAGAGCTGGCTTATGATTGATCAGATCAGTAGCAGGTCTAAGGAGGGATATCGCCACCTGCTGCTAGTGTAAAGCTACTTCCAGATGCTCAGTCGTCTTACTTTTGGCCCGCTTACTTGCTGCAGAGTCAGCACTACACAATACACACCGAGAACACTTCTTCTGTAGTGCACACTGTCGTGGGGTAAGTGCTGACCAAGGGGCAAACTTGGCAGAAGAAAAGTGGAGCCCAGGAAGTAACCTTAAAAATTGGAGTTACAGCCTGGTTAAAAAAAAAAAAACTTTTAGGTTTAATAGGTCAAGTTCTGCTTCATGTCAACTGTGTGTGTGTGTGTGTGTGGGGGGGGGGGGGGGGGGGGGATTTTTTTTAAATCAATAAATCATCAGTTTAGCAGTTTAGGTGTTTTTAATCTTGAAAATACACAGAATTAGGGGTGTGTCCTTTTGATTGACAGGCGGCAGAATGGGTGATGGTTTTAGCCGCGGATGCTAATAGTTAGAGCCTGTCTCAAATCGCACACTTGCCCGAGTGCACTGGAATTCAGTGCGTAGTGCGCACTGTTTACTTCATCTGTAGTGCACACTATTGTTGCTAAATGCTGACCCAAACAGAGCACTGCACTTACAGGAAGTGACAGACTAGCATTGCCTGCTAACGTGAGCTAACTTCACAGAGCCGGTATAACCGCGGTCTCAAACACATGACCAGATCATAACTGTCATCAGGGAGTGAACAGCTTGGTTGCATGCCACAATATACATCAGTAACTATGTCTGAACCATTTAAAGGAGTGATGACATAGCAGTTAAAAACTAGTTTATGTTGTTGGCATTACTGCATATGTAAATACTCCAAAGAAAAAAGCGGCATTTTTTACAGCGGAGCATTGTTTTGAAACGCCAGACCTCACTTCCTCAGTCATACAGCTGGGTCCGGTGATGATATTCAGACCACGTTGACTTCATTTTGATTGGCTCACCTTATTTGGCTATGACCTTATTTGGAGAATCTAGGTCAAGCTGCGGTCGGAGTTTGCTAAAGGCTAACTGCTAGCAACATGGGCACTTAGACAGTGTGAGCTACGTTTATCAGACCGTTAGGAGAGGGGGGGGGGGGCTGTTTACTTGATAGTGTGCTCTTATTGGAGCAATTAAATTACGTAGAATGATAGAACTACGTAGAATGATAGAACTATGTAGAATGATAGCCTGCTGTCTGATTCAACTGTTTCTGAGCAGAGAGACAAAGCTGACAGACCATAAACAGGAACTTTGATTCTCACTCTGGACATTCACATGGCCTCATTAGTGCACAACAGATCATATTATACACCCAAAACCCCAGAAAAGTGAAATTTGATGTCATGGCACCTTTAATAAACGTTACTTAAATCAGTACAATACTGCCTCCGGTGCAGCAGGGGTCGCCACCGCTACGTTCACCGCCATTATTCAGCTCAGACAGCAGTTCGAAAGTCCCACCTCTTCCTCTATCTCAGCATGATGGTGTCCGTTTAGTGCGAGTGGTGTGCTTCGTTTTGCATCTCCTTTTTAGCCATTATTATGGCAACATCCTGGTACTTTCATGCACTGAATTGTCACTTAAATGACACCATGTGTGCATTACACACTCAAAAACAGTGTTTGAAGTGCTCAAGTGCGCGGTTTGGGACAGACCCTTGGTTTCAGGCCTTGGCCTGTTCCAGAGTAGCATAACGGCAGATTTTAGCTGGTTTACAACAAGTCTGAGCACGACTTGTCTTTAGACCGCCAATCTTTGTTTGTTCCTGTTCACTTCAGATTAGCTCGGTTAGCATTTAGCTTGGCTGTCAATCATTTGCCCCGAGGCTCAGAGCGATCCTGTCTTTGCCCATTTCAGCATTTTCCAGGAGTGACGACACCCGAGACACGGCAAGATGGCGAACCACCCAACTGGCTTCATTTTCAGCAATTCAGACGTAACTGGATACTACGGCCATTACTTTTAGTCTTTGGTGCTGATCCAAATGCAGCACTGCCGTTCTGCCCTTCCGAAAGTGACAGACTAACATTTATGTGTGCTAACCCTACTGAACCGGTATAATCGCAGTCTCCAACAAATGACCAGATCCATAACTCTCGCCAGGGAGAGAGAAGAGCAAGGCCCCACAGATTAAAAGAAGAAAAAACATTCCAAAAAACAGCATTACGCGGGTTCACCACACATTAAAAACTTCTGGGTCACGCTGCTGAGTTAATAGGGACCAACAAATTTCTGGGTTATTTCATCCCAGACAATTGGGTTGTGGGTTGTTGCCCCAACTTCTGGGTTAAAAAACAACAACATTGTAATCAACATACAGTAAGTTGATTTGTGTTAAAAAACCCAACATTTTAGTCAACTTAACCCAACTTCAGGTTAAAATGACCCAACATTTCAGTCAAAATAACCCAACTACGGGTTAAAATAACCCAACATTTCAGTCAAAATAACCCAACTTCTGGGTCAAATATTTAACCCAAAAGTTGGGGCAAATAAGTAATCCAATTTTCTGGGGTGGTCCCTTTCTAACCCATTATGGGTTATTTTTGACCCAGGAGTTTTTAGTGTGCACCTGTCATATATTGGTTAATTATTAAGGTCAATAGAGGGACTGATATTTGGTCGATACTGATGTCTGGTTTTCAAGCTAATATCGGCCGATATCGGGCCTATAATATCATGCATTTCTACACCAGCCATTCAGAATGCACACTGACTGATTCAGCAAAGAAATGCAAGAAGGCATTATCAGAGGAAGAGGAAAAGAAAGTGACGGGATAAGAGATAATAGAAGAATCAAGATAAGACTGGTTTTTACTGGCTGAGAGAGCTCAGTACAGGTGGGTTGCAGAATTATGCTTTATTAACCATTAACCTCTTAAGCTCTATAGCTCTTTTTAAGGTTTCTGCATACCCAAAATGAATAGAGTATATCTCTGCATCCACAAGGTCTATTTGAGTGTCATTGAGGTGGCATAATAAAGGGAACACTTGGGACTTTTGTTCAAGTGTGTAAGACAGAATTTCTGTTAGTCATTCTAAGAAAGCGGTTGTTTATGTTTATATTCTTTGGCTGCTGGTTCACTGAGTTTTTGTCGTAGAGAAATAATAGTGGTACTGTTGAAATCGTCAGGATCTTAGCTTTCATATGATATGCTGTTTGTTTGTCTACCATGAAGTATCAGAGAGGTAGCGATGGAAATGTGCAGTATGGGTGGACGCTCTGACCTTATTTAGATTTTGATATTTAAACATTGATATGCTTGGTGTATGTTAAAATGACTTATATGTGCTTGTAGCAGAGTTTCTCCTGTATAATTTGATGTATGGTATTGCTACAAATTAGTGCAACATTGTGCGTCTTTTGCTGCAGTGAGTCTCAAAGTCCCCCAATTGGGGGACCTTGGGGTTTAAGAGGTAGGGGTGTGTCATTGAGGAAAAACTGCAAAAGTTCTGTATTGGTCTTTCAGTAAACTGTAAACCCATATGACTGGCTGGTGTTTTTACCACATATGATATAATATCCCAGATATTCCTAATGTAATTCCTGAAGAACAGCTCTTACTATTTTCTTTAATTGGATGTAATTGGATGGGTTAAGACTCCACATATCAGATGACATACTTATGTGTACATACCTGAGATGATTGATATTCAATTCTGGTAATCCTTTATTGTTTTTTTCTCTTTCTTTTATGATGAGTTGATGTATGCAAGTTAAAATAAGGTAAAACTGCATGCTGTATAGTATCATAGATTACTTCAGTGTAATTTTTTTTGGGGAATTATTTTATCTACCATTTGTATTACATATAAATTGTGGAATTGTGATTGATATGGTGTAATATAGGAGCAGTATCTAATAAGTTTGTACTTCTTCCTGCTCTCCTTTTCAAATAGATTCTTTTTTTTCCTTGTTTTTTTTTTTTTAATTTTTCTTTAAAAATTGTTGTTCGAAATAAACATTCATTCATTCATTCATTCATTCGTGTCCATTATAATTTATAACTTTTCTTACATCTGTAAACAATACAGCTTGTAGACGAATCTAGACAGACAGCAAAAGTAGACCCTCCCCCACCAGTGCTGAGGTGGCATTTCTGTGAAAGGAGATGAGAAACATAATATTTCTCAACGTCAGGGAAATCTGGAAGGACTTCCACATTTCTTGGTTGAACAGCAACGAACAGACCTATACTGACTGAAGATTGCTGCTGTCTGGGTGACACTGGTGGAGGGACGGTGGTTGATCCTGTCCACTGATGGCAGTGTTGGATCAGGGCGGAACATCAGACATACAGAGAGAAAACATCGGATATTATTCCCAACAACTAAAGCACTGTAAATTTTGGTGAACAGTTGTCCATTCGACACTAAATTCTACGTTTCTGCTTTGCCATCCAGCTCAGCGTAATGCAACAGGTTAACAACAGTCTGCGTTGTTGCTGAGTCTAACTTGGCAGATCCAGTGAAGTGTATTTGCTGTTATCAGGGCAACATTGTGACCAGAAAAAAAAATAATGTGGACAGAAACACCAACAAATCATATTCAAGGTGTTAAATATGCCAAATATCTGACAAAAAACAACAACAACAAAAAAAACAGCTTTTTCAAATGTTCGAAGCCATTTCTGGGCCAACTTTTGATGAATTATAACAAAATTTGCATTTTATATTCCAGTACAGATTATCAGTTACTAAAAGCTGTTTCTGTCAAGAGAAGCAGAGTTTACATTAATGCACATGCCTAATATGAGAAACAGAATAAATTTAAAATCCTCAAATAAGATGCTCCAATCAATAAGTGTGATAGCAAAGATATCAGATATCTTTGATGCTTCTCATATCAACAGATGCAAGGTCATTAGAACTCACCAACTCATAAGAAATGGCACCTAATGTCTTTGAGCTCGGGATGTTCGATATTGGCTTCTTTTTTTTTTTTTTTTTTTTTACCGATATTTAATATACCGATATTGTCCAACTCTTAACTGATGATATCTGATATCAACAGATATCAATCAATACAGACAACTATGAGGTTCTCTCTCTCATATTTTAAGAGATATGATTGTATTCTGCTTTGATACAGTAGCAAAGATCCTGATATAACCTCAACTTAGTTCATTTTGGACATCTGGCTGCCAGATATCAGATACAAGCAGGTATTAGCCAACATGTGGCTAATTCTGATGTTTCTGACAACTTTGTAACTTAACCAACAACTTAAAACCAGACATATTATCAGCAGCTTCAAAGCAAGTCAGTCTGTAGCAGCAGCAGCTGCACCGTAGTCACATGACTCTGAAAGGAATGCTGGGATATGAAGTTCTTCCACAATAACAGCGACTTTTCTACATTTTGGACCAATGTTAATAAAACAAGATTTACCAACAAAATTCGCAAGAATTTGTAAGTAGAAATATTGCTATGATGAAAACCAAAACTGATATTTTCTGATATCACATTTTAATGTCAATATCAGCTGATAATATTGGACATCTCTACATTAAACCAGATAAAGTGGCCATTTCTGTCGGAATACTAAGCTTTTCTGAAAAAAGAAAGCTTTTTTTTTATTTCCCAGACTACATCCAGTCAGTTTCTTTTATTTATGCATATATAACATTTCTAGTTTCATCTTTTGAACAAATAGTTGGTTAAACTTTGCAGACTGAATTTACCATTTAAAGGAGTTGATTTGTTTCAAACCAACAAAAGGAGATTAGAAAAGTACTTTACAGAGTTATATTCTGTTTTATTACTGCTTATGAAAAGAAGGAAGGGAAATAAATCTCCAGGATTTGGGTTTCTCCCCAAGTCATTTATTGACTTTATAAACCTGATTTATTAGATAAACATTCATCCCTGTCTCTTAAATGTGAAACCTTTAGAAAGCAGAGCACGGCTGTTACTCGAAGCTCACATGGCGAGGTCAGGAGAACCTGCTGTGATTCTTGCTCCTTGTTTGTTTTTGGGATGATCGATGGAGGGACGAGCAAGGCTGAGGTCAGGATGTGTCGGATGGAGTGTGAGGACCACCGCGGGGAGTGCAACGCTGTGAAAAATGAATAAACAACTTGTTGCAGCTTCATGCCTGAGAGACATGAGGAGAATTGAAAGCACTGAGTAGCTCCTAACATCCTCGCCTCGCAGCTGCAGGCAGCTGAAGTGTCCAGACAACACAATCCTTTCCCATCTCTCCCTGCTGACCGTCTGTCTCCAGGTCCCACAGAGGCTGCCGGACTCCCTGGCACCAGACCCTGGCGCTGGGGAAGATCTGGCTCACAGATAGGGGCAGGAGAAACTCCACCCAAGGGGCCCGACGTACACACAGACAAACCTGTTACATCCTCTGAGCTAATCATTCCTTGAGGCCAGAACAACACAAACATCCCCAGGACAGAAACACTACTCTTCCTCTGACTCGCTGCCGTTTTTAGAGCTCTAAATATTTTTTTTATTTTTCTTTAAGAGTGCTGGTGTTTAGGAAAAGCTCCATCCTTTGGATTAATTTATATATGAGGTATTATTGAGTCTATATACAATGGAAAAATGTCATGGGACACCATGATGGTCTAAGGCCTTACTTATGGCCATAAAAATGAAAGAACACGAACATGTGATAAAATTAACTTAATATGCCAGGGTCACACAACCAGTGGTATATTTTTGGCTCCTGGGATACTTTTAAAATTACGTACCTACGTATACTGGTGATATAAAACATGTGAATAATGACTTGTACTTGACAAAGATTTTATTGACTGCTGTTAAGAAAGCTATCACAGGAAACTGGTTTAGACTGGATCCACCGTATAAAACAGAAAGGTTAAATATACGTACATAATGGGGGAGAAATAAAATTCTCAGATTATATTTTTGTCTATAAGTGGAAAAATTTCCAAGATTTCCAAAAAGGGAAAAGTTTCCTTTTTGGGTTCAATCACTTTGACTTCATGTAAGAGATATCTGATTTTATCAGCCAATAATGGCATTAAAATGTGATGCTGTAAAATATCGGTATTGTTTTGGAATGATATTTTTACAAACAAAATATCACAAGATCTTCTTGTTCTATTGGTATTGGTCCAGCATATAGAAAACTCCCTGTTATTGTGGAAGAACTTCATATCCCAACATTCCTTTCAGTCATGTGACTTTGTATCTCTCAAAATATGTGAGATACAACTTGGGTTGTTTCAGTTGATATTGGAATTTAAGAGTTGGAAAATATCGCAATATCAGATATCGGTAAAAAAAAAAAAAAAAGACATCGATATACCCATATCAAGCATCCCTGTAAAAATGGAGTTGGAATGAAAAGTTGAAAATGTCCATATATGAAACCTTTATTGCCAATAAATGATGAGAATTAATGATTACAATCAGTAACAGTCAAATCCAAATAAAAAAAGACAAAAAAATAAAAACTACAGTACAAACAAACACCTGTAGAGTGAAGAGAAACCTTTACAATGAATCAAAAGTAGGAAATAGGAAACAGAAGCTAAAAAAGAGAAAATAACATTTGTATTTACATAAATACACAACTCCCTTGTGCTACAAAAGAATGAGGACTGCAGTGTGAGAAAATCTGTATAAAAATCTTAGTCAGTCTGATATTGATTTCTTGCTCGCTCTCTTTCTTTCCCTTGCTTCTTCAGGTAATTTCTCGCTTTGCCTTTTTTGTCCAGAATTAACCATGATGCTTGTTCAACATGGCCACTGTGTTGATCTCCAGTTGTTGCCGAGTAACGTGGTTCCATAAAGCAAAACACAGCTGTAAGGTGATGCCACAACCTGGAAAAGAAGTCGTGGAGTGCAGCTTCTCAGCCTTAAAATGCTGCAGGGCAACAAAAGCTCCAGCTCAAATGAATGCCAGTGTATCATCAAAGAACCAAGCACAGCCTTTCAAGGTCTAAAACTTCTGTAATATTAAGAAAAGACCTATTATTTTTAGCTGCCATGTTTCATCTAGACAAACACAAATCACATTACTAAAAAAAAGTAATCTCCGCATCGTCCCTTTTTGCAGTCCAGAATGAAATACTTATTTCTAAATTAGCTTTAAAATGGTCTAAAAACTGCTGGAAACTGCCTCTAAAATAACACCCATATTAGATTTGCTTTGCAGGAGTGCTTTTACATCACTGTGAGGGATTAGGTTGCAGTTCTGAAGCCACATGAGCACATCAGGACATTTATCTGCTGTACAAACCACATCACTGTATAGCGGATGGCAAACATTTTAATTTATGTAAGTCAGAAGATAAACTGTTGCATAAAAATCCTTATGAGGCATATCCAGGTTAAGCTTTTAAGGTCAGTTACTGAGATGATAAAACAGTCTTTTTTTCAGTATATAGTCTGTTCCTGAAAGTCATAAATCCATATAAATATATATTTTACATTTAAATCTGCTCTTTATTTCTAGCTGAAACTAAATCAAGAAGAGCTCTGATGCGTGCACAACGGATAATATATCAATTAAAAACTCCTAAATAGAAATTGGAAAGACTGGACAAATTGTCTTAATGTACGTCCACTGACGAGTTCAATTTCCAGATGACGGAAAATCACCTCACAGCCATGTTTTTATGATATAAAGCCTTTTTAAACACCCTAATTCTTCCTGAGCGCACGTGTCATGCAATGAAAATATTCAGAGATGTGGAAATGACAACTGCCGACGTCCTCCCTGATTCCAAGGCGCTTTGACTTTTTCCAGATGCAAACTTCTGCAGCAGGATCAGTGACGCACAGAGGTCATTGTTGTTCAGAGACAGATGATTCCTCAGTTCCCATCCTGAGGAGCCGGGGAAGTCAGGCGGGATCGGGGTCAAGCCTTTCGTCACTGACATCAGTTTCCTGAACATATAGAGGGATTACAGGCCTCAACGTCAAGAGAAGAGTGAGGTCATGGTGTGCAGATGTGCAACTGCTGTTCACCCTCACAGTTCACACCGAGAGGCAGGACTGCCTGCATTTGTTCTGCAGCAGGGCTGGAGCAGATTAGCAGTGGATTTCATGCTCCCCTTGTTTATACTTTTTTTTGTTGCTGCTGGAAAATCCAGCGTGCTGACATGTTTGCTCTCCTCTCTCATCCAGCTGTTGAAACTTGTGAGCGTTTATGTTTCATTGGGAAAAATGTAAACTGTTGGGGACATAAGGATATATTATCCTGCAAGAGCACAAATAAAGCGATAATTCATGCTTCATCAACTGATGATGATTATAAGAGACTTGATTTGTTTCTTTATCATGTTTTACATGCTTTCTTTTTATTAAATTTACATCATCAGCTGTATGACCTACTGATGCGCAACCCAAATAATGGACAGAAAATGATCAATATGTCAATCTGAAGTCTTTATTTAACCTTAAAAAAAATATCAAATAACAAAAAAAAAACTAATATGCACATATTTACCATGTGGTATATCATTATTTTTGTAGTGAAAAAGGGATCAAGCAGGAGGCAGAGGACAAGTACCAGGTCTTGAATAAAGTTTTTACCAAATGGTGATGTGATAGGTGTCAGATACAGCATGAGTATGCCACATTAGACAGTAAAAGGTAAAGAGCAAACACAAGGATTTGAGGTTGATAAAAATGTATATACTGTATATATCTATATACAGAATATAGAGATATATATACATATGTTTATATAAATATATATGCACACACAGTTGTCCTCAAAATTATTCATACCCTCCAATTAAATAAAAGGCTAAATTCACAATATTAATTCAAATAACAAGAAAATAAAGAAACTAATGATAAATACAAATTTAGAAAATTGTATTTTAGTATTATAAAATATTGCTTTTGAATTATGGTTGGTAATAATAATAATAATAATAATAAACTTACAAAAAATCTGTCCCAGACACATAAGAGCATCTTTCCCGTGAACAGTGGACAAAAATACCTGTCAACAGGTGTGGAAGTCTCTAAAAGTGTATTTTTGCTTTGGAGCCCCATCGTGCTTATTCACTTTTTTATTTTTTGTGTGTTTATTTTTAATATTTCTTTCAAATCACAATTCAGAATCAGTCATGATTTTCATAGAATTTTTATTTATTATTACTTTTGTCAATTTCAACTTATTTCACTGGCAGCTGATTTTTTCCCTTCTTTAATTGGAGGGTATGAATAATTTTGATGACTGTGTATACATACAGACACACACACACACACACATATACAGTATATATATGCATATAGTCAGTCATCAAAGCCGGAGAACCCAGAGAGAACCCACACATACACGGGGAGAACATGCAAACTCCACACAGGAAGGCCTCAGTTGGAATTGTTCGAACCCCCTCCCCAGCCGGGAATCGAACCAGCGGTTAACCACCACGCCACTGTGCAGCCATATATGTGTATAAGTCTATATATCTATATATCTAAATAGATAGATAGAGCTGCATGGTGGCATATGATATACATATAATACACGTAAATAAATGCAAATATGTGTGTGTGTATATATATACATGATAGATAGATAGATAGATAGATAGATAGATAGATAGATAGATAGATAGATAGATAGATAGATAGATAGATAGATAGATAGATAGATAGATAGATAGATAGATAGGCAAGAAAGTTGACAGCATTTTCAACACTAAAAGCTAATGGGTTCTATTAGCTTAACTTAATGTAGCTCCTTTGTTTCCTGTCTTTCATTATTGGACGAACTGATTAATCCAGGTGTGTCTGGCCAGTTACTGAGGTCAGGCACACCTGGGTTAATCAGTTCGTCCAGTAATGAAAGACAGGAAACAAAGGAGTTACCTTAAGTTCAGGAAGTAGTGGAGTCGTGCATAGAGCCCATTCATGCTTGTCATCACCTTTATGTAAAATAACAGATTTACATTTCACAACAGAATAAAACCCCTTGTTCTGATTGTGCAAGACAGATGAATTAATATTTGCCTTGAAGGTAAAGATCTAAAAAAAAGAAAAAGTAAAGATGCAGTCCCTGGTAACTTACCACCACTTTGGTGCAACAAAAACTTACTTAAGGTTAAATATAACATGTAAACAATGTAACAGACAGTGTATGAGTAAAGTTTTTCATTTGCAAGTATATCAGAAGATGATGCAAATTCACTTTTACTGTAACACCTTTAGCATATACTGTAGGTTTATTATAGTGCTTATAGGATTTTTCAAGTATGTAAACTGCATGAGTTTATGGAAAATATCGATACTTTGAATTTTAATATTGATACTATATCAGAAAATAAAGCATTGCGATATCTCAGTGTACTGATATATTGTTGCACCAATAACTTGGAGCACTTAACACGCCTGACTGGTAAAGTTTCCTGAACTCAAGAATGAATGAGGGAAGATAATTCTGATTATGAGACAAGAGAAGCAAATATAACCTAAAAATATTGGTTTTTCTGTTCAGTAATTTGCAGAAAGGTATCACAAACAGATATCAAATACACAAATGTTAATTTGTTGATTATTCTCAGTGGTATCATTTTTAATCATTTTACATATTTATAATATCAAATTTGCCTTCATGCATTGAGGCATAAAAAGGGAAAATATTTGAAAATTGTTTAAAATTGTCATAAACTTGTCTAATTTTGATTTTTATGCTGTAACATCGAATCCATTAGTTTCTTTGCTGAAAGTTCAACTTTGCCATCGTTCAGCCTCCAGATTTTCTTCTTCAGATGCTGCTTTTTGCTGCCCTCTGCTGTTCATTACTCACAGAAATCTGAATTAACAGGTGCAAACAGCTTCCTGATAAAGAGGTTAGCGCCACACAAACTTGCACTCATCTGTGTACATACCCTGTTACACACTAAAAGAGTTTCTATTTTGTCACAATAATCCTCTACAATTCCCTCAAAACCCACATTTAAGCAGCCGATTATACATAAGCACAATGGGTGCTGTAATCTGCCTGGATTACATCTTCTACAAAATGATCCGAGGTGACGCATTTCAGGAGAAAATGTATTTCCAGCCTTTCTACAGGATGGATTCAGCATTTTCTGAGTAGCTTTTTAGTGCTGCTCTCCAGCCTCTATTTAGCCAGATGGCTTCCTCCGTCAATCCCCACTCACAATCAAGATTAAGATTACACCACATAAACACAGCAGCATGCACTCAGACACACCAGTAACTAAATGTTTACTTGCTGGTGATATAACACGGAATCTGTCATGGCTGTTGAGTTACAAGTGAAGCTTAAGTTATTAAAGGGAGCCATTGATCGCTGAAATTCCAGGTTAGAGGGGCGGATTAAAGTATTTTTACCACAAAGCCACATATCCAAGGCGCTCATCTGCAACAGTGAGGTGGGAGACGGGGACGAGGCAGGGTGGGGGTGAGAGCGGTGGCGAGGGCAGATTGAAGAGGATAGAGAGAGAAAACCCTGCTGTCACCAGGCTCGTTCACTTTCTCAGCCAGTAGCAGCCATCGAGACGTCTCTGCCCCCGCTTCCTGAACGGCGCTGGTTCTCCGAGGCCTCCGGGCCGCCCAGCATGAAGGAGGCACCATGGGTTTTCTGGAAAACTACCAGGAGATTGACCCTGTCACGTTGAACCTTTGCATCCTCATCGCCAGCTACGTTATCTTGCTCCTGGTCTTCCTCATATCCTGTATCATGTACGACTGCCGGGGCAAAGATCCCACGAAGGAGTACGCTCCGGACCCGCAGCCGACTCAGTCCCCGATCAGACTGGTGGTGATGCAGAGCTCCTCGGCTCCTTTAGGACGGTGGGAGACAGCCAACATGATCACCACCTACCACGAGCCATCACACTCGGACTTCAGGGAGAAGAAGAGCACGATGGTCTGAGTGGCACTGAGCAGACTAAACTCTGTACATACCTGACTTTTACCCCCCTTTTTTTGTACATATGTGTCTTTTTACGTTTCTTTGCTTTGTACCGGGACAATGCTTGGATTTAACCTACACAGGACCAGATTTGGAAGGTAAGGGAGAATGATACAGGCTGACGTCTTTAAGGACTGTGTGTATGCTTGTGAAATCCCTCCTTATCTCATGGATCTTAAGTCAAAGCCTGCCGTCTGCTACAGAGAGGAAATGTCACAACTAATAAAGCAAAAGGAATAAAGAGGGCATTTCTGGTGTGCCCTGGTGGTGCAGGGGAGGTTTGGGATTCAGGTCAGGTAACGGTAGGTATACATTTAAATGCTGTACACTAAACTATTGTAGATCATTTTTTTGTTATTTTTTTATGAATAACGCAACAATTTCCCTGAACTTTGCACCTCTGACATGCACATAAACCTGTGCCCTGCAATAGTGTCAAACTAACATCTTGCGTAACTTGAGATGTGATGAGTGTGGATGTGTTTTTTACAGCAGTAGACAGGTGTGAGCTCCTGAGCCGCCTTGTCTTGATTCTTAATTTCAGCCTTTAATAACAACACACAGGATGCATTTCTTCAACAAGCCGAATGCACTAGCATCTGCTTTCATGCCCTCTCCGTACCTGCACACGTCAGTCATCGTGTTCGTCCTGCTGGCAGCGTTATGCTGTAATCTGTGGGGAATCTGTCTGGTTCACTGGCCTGTTAGATCAGTGACAGGATCTGTCATCAGAGCAGAGGCTTTTTTCATTCAGGAAATTTACAGTTATATCGGTAACTTTGCTAAATTAAAAGCCGAAGCCTGAATAGTTTTATATAAAGCCATGGAAATAAGTCATAACCAGCCTTACATGTGGAGCCTAGTTGGACAGATAAACATGCCTTGGAGCCTCTTTCCTTCATTTCCTTCATTTAATTTAAATAGAAACTCTATGGAATGAAGCAAATAGACTTTTTTCCTTGTTTAGAAACAAATTTTTTTTACACACATGGCCTGTTTGTCTTTTATTAAACCTTCTTTTATACAGGTAGTCCCATTGAGACATGCAGACTCATTTGCACCTGTTTGACCTATTAACCTATCATGCATGTCTGGATGGTGGGAGGAAGCCGGATTATCCGGAGAGCACCCATGCATACACAGTGAGAGCATGCAAACTAAACCGGAAGGACACCGTTCCAGCTGAGGCTCAAACTAGCAACCTTTAGGCGCATTTGGACAGAGAGTTTCTAGGAACGCAGTTCCTAAAACTACCCGTCTGGAGTTTAATAACCAGAACTACCTTCCCCATCAGTTTGCATTCGCACATGAGGGAGAACCTTGATAGGGACCATGTGTGACAAATTTATGCCCCAGCAGATCTGATACAAAACTGAGGTTTCTCATCTCTGTTCTCGTCTCAGCTGTGTTTGGGTCATCAAATTAATATGAAAATAATTGCTCTGGGACATTTCAAAATATTTATGGATCCAGGACGTGCACCATTGTGATAGATTTAATAATGAATTGGTACACTCCTATTATAATAGTTCTTGTTATTGCGGTCTTGGTAAACAGTTGTAACAGCTGTGGGACTTTTGATATCGGAGATCATGCAAAGGGCGGGGCTCGCCAGTTGTACCAATCACCAAACATCTACGTATTTCAGTACCAATGGAACCCCCAAAAGACCCTGCCTCGGAGTAGGAGCTAAAAATGTTATAGGAACTGAGGGTCAAGGTCCCTAGTTCCTGTATGTCCGAAGGCACAAAAAATCAGCCTGGTTCCCGAGAAGGTTCTAAGAACTCCAAAAGGTTCCTACAGTCCGAAAGCGCCTACTGATACCAATATCGATACTCCTTATCGATACCGGTATTTATCGATATTCTTATTGATACCATAACATAATTTAGAGTACATTAAAAGATGTTAACACTTGTTCGGATTGCATTAGCGGAGCGGGCCTGGACATAAAGGCAGGTGAAGGACAGTTGTAAGAATAAGGGAAATGTGTCTCTCTTACATCACCATGAATACGTGATTCTAGGGATGTAACGATATGGAAATTTCATATCACGGCCCCTGTTTGAGGGTAGAGGGGTTTTGCAGTGGAGTTATGACTCTGTCAGCCAGGAAGCTGAAGATAAACTTCCATCAAATCCAACATACCACACGCTTTAAGCAAGTTTGGGCACCAGAAAACCATTTTACACCACGTTAGCCAATAATTAGCCAATGAAAACGGGATCGGTTTTAACGTTTATCTTTCTTGTCTTCATCATGTGTGATGCACAGTCTGGAATTTAAATTTCTATTTTTATTTATTTATCATTTTAAGTCTATGCAGTGGATTTTACTTATGTTTTTCCCTTTTACTTTATTCAACAACCACAGTGCTACTCTGGAAGCAAAGAGCTGAATAACCATCAATTTTAATTAAAGCAAACTGCTTCCATGTGAAACCAAAACAAACAGATTAAAAATGTTTTAGTCACTTTACAATATTTTTTATAATAGATGAGCTATCCTCATGCTGAGGATGTCCTGATTCACAAACATGCATTGTGCAACGTGACAGAGAGACAGCCTGGTAGTTGCAGGGTTTCAACCATCTCCTGTAGGAAGACTGTTAAAAGTACCAGATTAACCATGTACTGGGTATTTACTGTTATTCAGAGATCTTCTGCACAAAAGTAACCCACACGACACTGACTGAGCGCATTACTGGTCCCTGTGCATTCAGGCTGCTCGTTTTCCCATTTAAAAGAAAAAAAACCTAAAATGTCATTTTCCTACTTTTAATTAAAAGGGATGAAATTAGAAACAAAAAAAACAAACAAAGAAAAAAAAAAAAACAGAAATCCATTTACTGATTAATTTACCAAATTTATCAAACTAAAAGAAAAAACAAATAAAAACTCTCCTCTTATTTCCCTTGTTCAAATATTAATAAAAATTGCATTATTAAAAAAAAACCTCCTGTTTTCCTACTTTTGCCGGAAAGACTGGGTCATTCTGAAAATTTTTATTTCCACCTGAATCTGTGCATACTTAGAATTTAAGTTCATGGTAGATGATTGGCCAACAATTTACACCCCCTTTGGGTGCTTAGCCACTTTTTAATATGAGCTGAATCTACCACTTGAACTCTGATGGCATTATATAATCTTTCAGTGTCCAAGATACATGCAGGTCCAATAAGAAATGGTATGATCATTAATTTTTTAATGGACAAATACTAATATACGATATATAAATCTGCAGGATAAGAATGATTACACCGGCCTTCCTCTTTGTTGCACCAACACTGTACTTTAAATGATCTTACCATCTTTCTATAGCCCCGTTTCCACCTGCAGGTCTGGGTCGGGCCAGACCAGATCTGGTTCCCCAACCCCAGGAGGAACAAAAAAAACCCTGGGAGACCCCCCACCAGATCCAACCAGGTCGGTTGGATATAAGTGTACCCATCCTATTTTTTAATCTGTGGAGACACAAAAAAATGTGGACCGATCCAGCTCGACCCGACCCAGACCTGCTGGTGGAAACAAGGCTTTTTTCTCAGCATTGTCCCAAAGAAAACAAAGGAGTGTTTTTTGTTGCTTTTATTTTTTATGTTTGTAAAATGATACAAACAGAAGTACATTGATATTCTATTGTTTTTTGATCAGTTAGTTTTTTGAGTATGAATCCATACTTTCAGCATGGTTAGAATTTTGGATGTTTCAGAACCTCCACATCAGTTATCGTGGACATCAGTGGGTTGAAATGAGCCAGATTTGTGAGACTGGAAACTCTTTCAGCTTTCAGCTTTGCTACATCATTGCACCATTGATCTTGCTTCCATCTCTCTGTCCTTGTAGGTGCCCAGTAAATTGCACTATAAAGGTTATAATGTAATATCCAGATAACCATCCCACTTGTGATAAAGCGATAGTTAACTTATCTCAAGATGACTATACTAATCCCCCCCAATAAAACTTGCTCTCTGCTTCCATAGATGAGACCAAGGGTTTTCTATCCCTTTGGCTGACTGTAAGCACGCATGACTTAGATCCTGGACAAGCCCCCACTTTGCTACGTCCCAACTCAGCTAGGGTAGGAATGTAGCAAAGTGGGGGCTCGTCCGGGATCTGAGTCATGCACGCTTACCAGTCAGCCAAAGGGATATCTCAGGGCACAACCTGGGACATAACGATGAATAAAATAGTTTTATACTTCGCTTCTGCTTTCAGTTGCTGCTTGATTAAACTTGCGTGTGACATCATAGAACCTGGTTTGAGAATCATCATGATTGCCTGCAAACAGACTCTCACACATCACCTACCACATTTTATTTACTGGAAAACCAAAAACACTAAAGCAGAACTAAATCAGGTGCATCATTTTACTGTGTGATCGGGTTGTTATTTAACACACTGTGATTACACCTTCCAGTTTGAGCTGCCACTGCTCTACAGAAATAGATCTGAGAATCACGGCAGTAAACGTGTAATCCTGCCACTTCCAAGAAATGTGCAATAAGTGGATCTCATTCATAAAACAGGATGCGTGCAGCCTCCATGTTTGAAATAGACCAATGTTTTTTTCCCCCCAGTCAGTTCTTAATTTAATTGGTGTATCAGGTTTTCACATATTCCTACCCTGTAAATAAAGTAGATTACCACTAAATCTGGATTTCTTATTTTGTTTGTTATTCCAGTGTAGATTGGCTAATAAATAATGATTTTTTTTTTTTTCCTATCCCGAAAAAAGAAACAGCCCTTAGTTTAATGGGTTTGTGCCAAGTTTGTGCAGCTAGGAAGTTTTAAAGATTCAATAAAACCTGCAGAGCATCATAATGCCATAATAACAGCATGGAAAAAATGAATACTCAGTAATCAAATAATGCTAATTTTATATTCCACACATTAATGCATTATCAGCCTCATCACTCAAGAGTACATTTACCACAATGAAGCTCCATAATTATAAATATCAGCAATGTGCTGTGTACAGATATAAATGTTATATTTTATCATGTCAGAAAAATGTAGCAAGCTTTGACTTGAAGTACTGTTGCAGAAATCAAGCAGAAATGGACACTTGGTGATCGTCAAATCACACACAGCCCTCTCTCTCTCTCTCTCTCTCTCTCTCTCTCTCTCTCTCTCAGGTGTGTTAACTGAGCACAGGAAGGTGGCCATGCTTCATGCTCACAGTAATCCTAAGCCAGAAGCAACAGTGTGCTTTACACGATGGAGCGCTCCAGGCTCAGCTTGTTAGCTGCATGGTTAATTAAGTTAGGTGCAGCAAAGCTTTTGACCTAAGTGCTGTTTTTGATACATTTATTTTCATTAAGCGCACCTCACATATTGCACATGAACTGCTGGAAACACTTGATCTGATGTGAATCTATACTTGAGATCATCATCATTAATTCTCTGAACCCATGCCGCACATGTAACAACCCTTCAAGATACATTTTTATCCAAGAGTCAAGTTGCCCAAGTGTTCACATTTTGCAGTACGGTCTCCATGTTGCTGGAAAATTAAGGCCTGAATGCAAATGCATTTTTTTCTAAACTGTCATTATCTCGTTTGAAAGTTTGAAACTGCATTCTAGCAAGAAACAGTAAACCAATTAGAAAGCTGTTTAACTCCCCGTCACGTGTTTACATGCAGTAAAGCCTCTTTTATTCTAAGGGCTTTCCCACCTATATACCTGCACACAAGACTTGGAAGGAGCTCTAATAAAAGCCAGAGATATGCTAATTCCACTAATCCCGCGCATGTGTTTGGATGTGGTATTTACGTCTGGAGAATTGTTCTATTTTCAGCTTCTGTGCTCAAGTTATGCTTTTATACCAGGAAGTGGAGAAGCTGAGAGGAAGCTAGTCTTGCAGGTGCGCTAAATAGCATTAGCATACCTAAACTTTTGCCCCCTGAGTTAGCAGGAAGATTAGATAATCTTTGGGTCACTGGCAACAATACGTGGCAAATACATGGCAGAGTTTGAAGGGGGAAAAAAAGATTTGAATCCCTTCAGATCACTGTTTTAAGTTATTCTGATCATTTACAGGCTTTGTACTTGTGTAACTGATATTCTTTGTTTTGTTTGATGTGGAAACAGCAGCAGTTGAACCAAATACACACTCAGAAGAAGTAAACGTGGAATTAATAATATGAGGTTTGATGACAAACCGCAAATAATAAAGGCATGCTGAAGCTGTAAGAAAATGAAAACAAACAGCTCATTACTGGTTTACACTGACTCCTGAACGGTGCTGCTAGACGAACAGATGTGGTGCAATGGACTGATCAAATGTGCTTAGAGGTTCCTGTGCACGGGGTTGGACATGGCCTGATAGCATCGGCTGAAAAACAGCTGAAGTTCATGTGGCGTAGAGAAAGAAGAACAGTACAAAGATTTCCATGTTTATTACTTGCAAGCTTCTTGTACAGTCTTAAAGGGACTTTGTGTCGCAGTTGTACTGTATATCGCAAGTAACTCGCTCGTACTTTTCATGCTGCATTCATGTGAAACCGGGCAGACAGCATACAGACAACAGCCGCTGCATGTGAAGCAAAGTTATTATAGTTAACTACGAAAAAAACATTTTCAAGAACTGAAATAAAAATAAAATTGATAGTTTTTTTTTTTTAATGATAACTGAAACTGTATTGTGTTTTCACAAAACTAAAAGTAACAAATTATTGCAAAAACGTCCTTAGTTTTAGTCTTTGTAAATTTGTTTAATACATGAGTATTTTGGGTTGATATGAAATCTACTCCTTTTTGATTTATTTAGTTTGCTGTACTGGTATTACTCTGAGTGACTTTCTGATGATTTTGAATGTCACACCAGACAAATTTGTATAATTTACGAAAAAAAAAACAATAAAACTAATAAAAAACAAACCAAAACCAAGCATTTTCCAAAAAATAAAAATAAAAACTAGCAGATCTGCTCAAAAAACTAAAACTAACTGATTTGAAAAAGAAAAAGTCAAAACTAAATAAAAACCTAAACTTATTAAAAATCCAAAAATGTTGAAACCTTAATGTAAAGGCATAAACAGCCTCTATGTGAAGACGTGATCTGTCAGTTACAGTGACTTCAGTCCACATCTCTGATATGTTGTCATGGCGATGTCGTATTAATTTCCCTAACCCATGTTTTCCCGTCTTTCTCTCAGTTTCTATGATTAAAATGACATGTGGTTTGTTACTGACGGCCGTCTGCCCGACTGCACATGAACGCAGCATCAGAGAAACACTGGGTTCCTCCTCACTGCACCGCGGTGACTTTTCAAAAGCGTTACCTCGACCTGAGCTGACAACTCTGTCTCTGGTGAGTGTCTGTGGTTTCCGACAGTCAAGCTTCTACTGAATGTAAAAACATGGCGACAAGACATGGTAGCCCCCACCGAGCCGACCAGCTCCATAGGAATGATACGAACGGCAAATTCAGAGCTTACAGGAGCACTTCAGTTTGTTGATGGGAGTGATTACTGATCAACAGAAAAACACTTTTGAATTAAATAATCTATTTTTGTGAATAGATAACACGAAAAATTACACAAAGTCCCTTTAAATTATCGGACATGGTCAAAGTGTGGCAGATTATAGACGTTTGTTGCTCCAGTAGACTTATTAGGGTCTTAAAGGGGACATATCATGCAAAATCTACTTTTTTTAGCTTTTAAATACATGTGTTTGTGTATTTTGAGTGCTTAGGAGTGCAGAAAATGCAAATTCATGCTCCCCCGAGGTTGCATAATATCTTTATACTCTTTTTGGCCTGTATTTTTGAGTCCGTTTGATTTTCTCTATTCACTATTACGTTTTCTTTTCTATTACGTCACAATATTCGCTGTGGAACTGCCAAATAAGGTCATGGACTTCCGGGTAACCAACTTCGTGAATCCGCCATGTTTTTTCTCGTCGCGACTTTGTAGTCCAAGTTCAGTGATGCTGAAGTTGCAAGCGGAGAAGTCAAAATGTTCCGTTGTTGGGTGTCTTAACCCACACAATTCCTTACATCGCCCCACAGCATCAGAACCTCTTCGAAGTGCCTGGTTAAATTTTATTTTTCATGGAAATGTACCAACATCAGTGGGGAAAGTACTCCTGGTTTGCGCGAAGCACTTCAAGGACGATTACTTCAGTAACCTCCGCCAGTATCAAGAGGGATTTGCCGAAAGACTTCGTCTGAATGAGGGGTCAGTTCCATCTATCTACGGAAACGACGGACAAAGCATAACGGTAAGGTCCAAATCACGCTAAAATGACAGCAAGCTTTAGTTTAGACGTGAATTGTGTTTGTGCTGATATGACGTTCAGGTCATTGCGTTGATATCAAAAGCATTGTGTTAGCCCCTTATGTTAGCTTTTAGCTGCCTCCCTGGGGATATAACTACTGCATACTTTTAATAAAATTATTTGGCTTTGTGTTTTTGCCGGTTTTTTGTCGTGGAGAACACATGACCCAAACGCATTCAGTTACACATTAGTTAACTTCTTTACTATGTCGCGTCCATGTTTACTGTGCCTTTTTCGTATTATGTTCGTGTGGAAGAAAAATGTCTCGGACGAACATGATTCGAGGTCAACAGAATGTGAGAATGCTTTCGAAGTTAGTAGACTGCTGAGGTGGCTCAAGGGAAGCTAGGGTACAAAGAGAACAGCTGATAGAAACTGCATCGGATGATGGAAAATAATATGGAAGTGTGTCTGTAACTAATCAGTTAGAGAAGGGAAGAGGAAGACGGCGGAGACAGTCGCAACATTTATTTATTATGCTTTATTCTGTTAATAAATCCGTACGAAGGATGATCCCTGTCTGGTCTGCTGTTTCTGTGCTGGGGGAGAGAGGTTCTCACTGTAGGTCTGTTATACAGTACATGACACGTGAATGGGTTAACAGATGAAAGCTGAACATGCTCCGGTGGCATTAATATATATATATATATATATATATATAAAAGTATCTGACATGTAGTTTGTGTTTCAATATTGTCAGCCGTGGAGAGTAGACAGAAATAACTCAATATATTTTTACTAAGAGTAGCAAGAAAATATTCCATAAAAAGAATACTTAAGTACTGAGTAACTGATTAATATGTGTTAAAAACATTTGATAAGTATTCTGAAATAATGTCACTAAATAACTAAAGGATTGGTTCTGTATCTGGTGCATTATTTATTTAAGTTTTTGTTCCTATTTTATTGGTGAAGTTCCTCAGTGATTAGAGTAGCCAGAAAAAAGAGCAAAACTAGTCATACTTCATAATAATATTATCTAAGTAAAAGTAAAAAGTACTTCCCCTAAAAGTAAATTGTTTTTTTTTTTAAAAAGTTGAAGAAAATGTAACTGAGTAAATGTTGTTCGTTCCACCTTTGTCAGTAATATTAATAAAATCATTACATCATTACAATGCTGTGCAGGTAAATAACTGCATAGTTTAGTGTTATAATCCCTCAATTTGCTTTTTCCATATTAAAAATAATGTGTGTGTTAGATAAGTTTTATGTTTACCACCGAAAACTAACAAATACATTTTTTTTTACTTTTATCAGGCTGTACCTGGCGGCACTGCATTTCAACGAAAATGCTCAACGTCTGCAGGCTACTACCTCATCTGGAGAGCCCATGATCAGAATGTCTTTCCCCAAGTTCAAGAAGGGAGACGGAACAGCAAAGCCGATCAAAACACCAGAAACCTTCAGTAAGTCTTACTGCATGAGTCATTATTCGTATGCTAACTTCATTTCAATAAATCAAAATCTGGTTAGTGTTCATAATTTAATTATGACTTCTTCTTACACCAGAATATTAAAGGAAAATTCTTATGCAGACCAACAAGCATAAAGCAAAGCAGCATGAAAAAATAACACAAATCACAAATAAATAAGTGTAACATCACTATAAACAGCAGTGCAAAAGAACTAACTTTCCAAAAGCTTCTTGCGAACAAATACGTTTTTCAAGTTATTATCTGTCATTACAGATTACGTGGATGACATCATGGAGCTGGTCTTTGAGCAGGTTTTCCAGGACCCAACTCCATTTTTAGACGAGGTTCAAAAGATCCACATCCCACCAACCCTCTCATCGCAGCATCCACGACCAGACAAGGCAACAGTGGTTTCTGCCTACGTCTCTCGCTTCAATCCAGGGCCGGTCTGAAGCCCACATACTGCCCCTCGTCATCTGGATACTCCTGCCTTATCCTCATGACCACACAAGACGGGAGGACGACACGCACTTTCCGACCGAGATAGCCCCAGCACCAGGACACAAAGCACCTGTAGGCACAATACCTGTGACGACTAAAGCACAAATAAGTTACAAAAACTTCAGTACCAATTATTCAACTAGTTTTTTATTCTTTGTTTGTTTTATAAAATTGTGTGTTTTGTTTCTACTGAGATTATAGCTTTGTAAATTTGTGTTACAATAAAAAGAAAATACAAATCAGAGTCACTTACTGTACAATTCCTCTGAGATTTAATGGTCCAAACTGTGCTTTGTAAACATTTATTGCATTCTGTAGTGAATACTGATTGAGACACACAGGCTCAAATCCAGGATGATCCACCATGCATGTCAGTTCACTGGGTGCTCCCCCCATTCTGGCAGTAACCTAACAGGGGTATTAAATTCATTATGGAGAGATGATAAAATAATGGTCTATGTACTGTATTGGCAAATCACTCTTACCTTGGGAATTTCTCTTCAGCATATATTTTCAACTTCTGTTGGCATTTTAGAACAGTTACCACAGGTACACCTAAATGCATAAATTGGATAAAGATAAACATGTTTTGAATTGCAAGATTAGAAAAAAAAAAAAGTTGTTATAAGCACTTATACACAGTGAGCATCAGGACTAAGATATACATGGAAGATAAAAAGAGACAAAGGGGGAAGAAGTTGTAGATACTATTTAATACTACTACTATGTCTGATTACAGGTCTGTTTTAAATATGGAAAACAGGCTATTTGATTGTTGAAATTCAAAACGATGTCTTAAAATTGTATGAGCCTTTTGTATATTTCAAACATTAAGAGATCAACACAAAATATAATATGCTTGATTAAATTATTGCACATCTTTAATCGTGTATAACGACCATGAGCATCCTTTTGTGGGTGTTGAAAAGTAGTTTCTAATGTACGGACCCTATAGTCCAACTACGGTTCATATTGGTCTCTGCCAGTTGCGTGACATTTGTTGCTAAGATGCCTTTTTAAGCGTAAAAAAGTCAGTGGTCCCATTTATCAATAGCGCGAAAATGAACGCACATCTGATCATTAAAATTATATTATGACTGTATCCACGTGTGATTTATAAAATGTTTGTGTCTGACCAGACAACAGAATCTACGTCAGAAATTTACCGTCATCCAGCTGTTTCTAACCTAAAGCAGCAGCAGCGCTGACAGATGGTTTTTTTTTTAGCTTGACTAATGAAAGTTATCGTTTTTCTGTCCCTGTCTTGGCTCGATCCGACCCGCCTCCACCTGTCAGCGTTGCTGCTGCTTCAGGGTAGAAACAGCTGGATGATGGTGGATTTCTGACATAGATTCTGTTGTTTGGTCAGACACAAACAATTTATAAATCACACGTGGATCCAGTAGTAAGATCATTTTTATGATCAGGTGTGCGCTCATTTACACGCTGGTTTGATAAATGGGACCACTGACTTTTTTCCGCTTAAAATTGCGACAAATGTTACGTCACTCGGCAGAGACCGACTGTAGGTAGTTGGTAAAGATAGGGGAGTGTAAAATAAATTACAGTTACACACCATTGCGATGCGTTCATTTGAAGGCGTTGTTCTGCAGGTTCGTCATCTTCATTCTCCTGCTCTGGGTCAGACTGGTTCGAACATGTAAGGCTGGATGGACAAGTCTCCAGTTGTCGACATTTTTAAAAAACTTAGAGATGAAAAGTTTATCTGCCGGTAAATAATCGTATCACTGCTATAAAAACTTCAAAAATGGCCGAAAGGGGTGGAGTAGACCGCGGTGCGACCTGGAGGGGGGTGGGGCGTGAACTGTCTCACTTACATTTAAAGAGACCGCACCAAAACGAGTTGCTCTAAAGATGCGCCTCAGAACAGGGCGGAACAAGGGTCTGTGGAGTTACAATGACGAGGAATTCAGACCAAAGCATTGTAGTTCTACTTTATATGGACCATAAATGAATAATTTATATGTGAAAAAGAAGGATTTAAAAGCATGATATGTCCACTTTAAAGGAATAACAATCCTGAGTTGACATAGATACACTAAATACAAGCATTTGTTTAAAGACGGTATAGAAGATGTTTTCGGCATTTCAGAAAGCAGAGACTGTTCGTGAGTTTTTGAATAATACGCATGTACAAGACCAACCAGCTCCCTCCCCCGGCCACAGCACAATGTGCACGAGCCAGTCTTCAGCAGATAGCAGGTACAGATTCTCCCCAAGAGAACCTAACTGCAGTTACGATGACCGACAAGGGTGCCGCCATACATCCAATCCATACAGGAAGTCTCATGCGGAAATACCGCCAAGAGTAACTATCTGCAGCTTGCAAACAGATGTGTATAGTGTAGTCGGGTGGTTAGGGTTAGGAGAAGGGTCAGGGGTAGGGTTAAATTTTAGTAAGTTACATGAAAAAGAAACTTCCGATTGGGACTTCCGGCGTGGATCGGATATATGGCGACGTACCGTGACTGCAGTTGGGTCCCTCTCGATTCTCCAGTCATGTCATAAACGCAAGTAAATGACAGAATTAATGATGTTTCCAAGATTATTAGTTTTAGATTGTTTCATAAATTCTCATTACATTTTATGCAAGTGTTGACTATTAGAGGCTTGGGGTATTTGGTGAGCTTTGACAATCAAACGTCTAACATTTCATGTTATATATGACTTCAGAGTGAGTCATGTGAAGTCTGATCATTCCACATGACTCATTTTTTGTCCATTCAAGTAAAAAGAAATGATTTGAAACCCAAGTCAAGTTCAGAAGTAAATATCAACATCAGCTGTTTCAGTGCAAAAGCCAGATACTCACTTCATATGTAATGGACACCTGTCTGACTTAATTAGCAACAAATCAGTTTTAAAACGAAAAGGAAGTCATTGTCTGCCACATGCAGAAGTTGCTGTACCTGCAGGTAATCCAAAATACTGAAGATGACTAAAAATATGCAGATCCTGTGCAAAACTGGAACTAGAACGAAAACGGCAACCCAAGCAAGAATCTGAGGATTATAGCATAGGGAAACAATGAAGGTAATGAAGAAAACACAAGGCAGTGGGTTGCAATCTGAAAACTAAGGCAGAAAGTAAAACCAAACAGATTTTGGCGGTCCTCAGGTCTACATCTTGAATAAAGATGTCTGGATGAAAAAAATTTTTTGAAACACTTTAAATCAGAAACTAACTGGAGCACTTCTTTGAGTATGTTTCCGAGCGAGCGAGCGAACGAACAATTGATTTTCGTGTCTGGCTGTTATACTATTATTCAGACACATTATCCATATCATCACACTGACTCATCACATTAAAAAAAAAAAAAAAAAAAAAAATCCAGAAACGGTAAACAATATATCTACATTCAGAAACAATACGAGCCTTACCCATTATCAAGGCTGTCTATACATATATTGTCTGTTGTCTTCTTTGCCAGGCTTTATGTATATAATTAGATAAAGCAAATATGATTATCAAAAAGCCATTTGATTATATCACCATCAGCATACGTGCTCACATGTGTAGATTCTTTGTAAAACAGATTTTTTTCTTATATCATCGTAAAACGGGCAATACAACAAAAAATGGATTTCATTCTCAACTTCACCAAGCTCACAGTAGTAAGCTTGTGTTTGGATCTTTTGACAGCCCTAGATTAAATTACTGCTTCCTTCTTCTCATGGTTGTGTCCACTTGTGCAGGGACATGATGTCCAAATGAATGATGTCGGGTCTGGCAGTAGCCAGGACAACAGTACTTATCTGACTGCCTTGTGCCAAGTGTTAAGTTTGGTGGAAGGGGTATTATAGTGTGGGGTTGTTTTTCAGGAGCTGGGCTTGCCCCCTTAGTTCAGGTGAAAGGAACTCTGAATGCTTCAGCATGCCAGGACATTGTGGACAATTCCATGCTCCCAACTTTGTGGGACCAGTTTGGAGCTGGCCCCTTCCTCTTCCAACATGACTGTGCACCAGTGCACAAAGCAGGTCCATAAAGACCTGGATGCAGAGTCTGGTGTGGAGGAACTGGACTGGCCTGCACAGAGTCCTGACCTCAACCCCATAGAACACCTTTGTGATGAATTAGAGTGGAGACTGAGAGCCAGGTCTTCTCGTCCAACATCAGTGTGACCTCACAAATGTGCTTCTGGAAGATGGTCAAAAATTCCCATAAACACTCCTAAAACCAATATTTGGCAATATTGTGTAACTGTCACAATATGTTGCACTGGTATTTCTACATGCTCTCTCATCCATTCAGATTCAAATCCATATGAGAAAGCTGCACCGTAAAGCCTGCAGTGTTACAAAATTAATGTCATAAAATTCATGAAAACAACAGTAATGTAACAACAGACGGTAAAGTCTGATGTTAAAATGTAAAAATATAAAGTAAAGATATTTGCGGTTAGATGTAGTCTATCTTGTCTTTTAAAGCAGCACTACTAGCAAAAGTCATTCTGATGTTAACTTTTGTCTCATCTATTCCTCTGTCACATTCACTCTTCCCTATGGTGCAAGGTTTAAAACAGTCAACGTGTCAACATCCAGTTCCTGGTGATGCTGTAAGACAAAATACAGCTGTCATGTGATGCTCTGGGCTGGTAAAATAAGTTGTGAAGTGTAGTTTCTCAGCTTCAGGACATACCATCAAAAAGAATCAGAGGTACAGAGTTTTAAGGTTGTGTAGTGTTACTTTAAATTCTTAGTAATGGAGTTTATGTAAGACTAACCTGTTGGCCAAGTTGCATTGGGGGCAATGGGCACCAGATTTTGTTTTGGACAAGCAGGTTTTTTTCAGTAAATACATAAATAAAAGTTTCATCCCCCTAAAAACTGATCATTATCTGATTTCTGGAGTTAACTGATTGTTCAAATGATCGTGTAAACAGTATAATCTGATATGTTGTATCAAATAATAGTGCTGTTATTACGATTTCTCATCAGCTCTGATGAGACCCGAATATCTGAGTTTACATCTGCACATTAGCTAAAAATTGCAGCACCTCCGTCTATTAATTGTCTTCTGTTTAAAAAGATGGAAACATGACTGTGTTGTTACAACATGGGCAGAAAATAAAGAGAAACATGATGCAGCAGTAGGAGAAAGTTGTAGTTTTAACTTAGTGAAGCCTTCAAATGTCTGTTCTACAGGCTCATTAGGCCCTGAGTTGGCAGCTAACGGTAAAGCCATAGGTGCCGCCTTGCTCAACATAACCTAGATGTTTAAAAAATACACAAAGTTTTAGTATTTTCAGGACATACTGTACCTACACAAAGAAATCCAAAAATGGACTTGATAATGTAGACCAGGCTTTTTCGATCATTGCATTTCAAAAGTGCACATATACGCATCTGGTCCATTTATCACATGGTTGCTCATAAGTATTGAGTGTTGATGGTTGTGCAGACAGGCCCATTCTGCAGAACTTGACAAGCTTTTAGAAGGTGTATAGGAGTAGGCATAGGTCTACATTTAAAACCTGTGGTCCTGGAGGGCCTGCAAGGGCTCTGTCTGTAAAGCTTTCTGGAGATGAAGTTCAACGATCCAGCAAAAACATAAAATAAGTCTTTAATTTTTCAACAAATTACAAGTGTTACTTCAGTTCTGCATACATGGTACTAAAGAATACAACACTTATGAGCTGGTAAAAAAATAAACTGAAGAGGGCAACCACATCTTAGAACAAGTCCAATCACAAACGATATGGAATCCCATTCCTGCCACTTATAAATTAAAAATATTGACAAAGTATCTCATAATTAGGAGATTTGATACAATAATCATGAGATAAAAGGTTTTTATGAGATAAAAGGTCATCATTTTTAGATTTAAAGTTATGATTATGAGATAAAAAGTTAATTGTTTCTGCAATTCCTGCAAGATATACTTTGAAATCACTACTGTAAATAAGAAAGCCACCATCTTTCATTGGCCAATGGCCAATCTCTATGGATGGATGGATGGATGGATGGTCAATCTATCCATCCACATTGGTATGAGTGTGAGTGTGATAATGGCAAGGTTGTGAGTTTCATTCAATGGGTGGAATCACATGTTTTTGTTTATTTAATCACATTTTGACAACTTACATCTTTAAATGTGTCTGATTTAATTGAATCTCACAATCATGACCCATTATCCTCACTGATGCCCACATCTCTTAAGTATTACATTTTACTGTATCTAGATACTTTGTCATTATTTTTGATTTGCAAGTGGAGGTAAATAGGCTTCGATGAAGACCCAAACAAATCCAGCAGGACAATAGTCAACAGCAAGCTGCTGTAACAGGAGCGTGCCAAGTTTCCAGCCCTCTCTTTATTGGTTCTCTCTAATCGGGCCTGACCAGGTTCACCTAAGGAGAAAACAAAACAACCTTCGACAAGGTCACCATCAGAGAGGAGCATGGAGCAGTAACTGTTACAGGATGGGACTGAGCCTATTTAATAAAATAGTGATGAAACTTGAATTATTTCTTAATCAACCATGCTTTTAATTAAAAACCAAAATTGAAAAGAAAAAAGGTTTCTACCTGGTTAAAAAAAATGGAGAACAATCCTCTGTTTGCCCTCAGATAAACAGAGATTGCTTCCTAACTGCTGGATGTGTCTATAAACATGTGAAGTACACTCCCAGCTGACTATTTAACATCAATTACTCCTTCTGTTGGTGTATTTTTGTTGGAACAAGAAAATAATACGTGCCAAAACACAAATTGTGGGATGTTGTTACATAAAGCAACAGGTGGGTGAAAACTGACACAGCTGCTAAACACCAGGGAAACTCCATCCGCCGCCCACCTGAGAGGGTGATTAGTGGCAGTCAGACAGACTCAGATCGTTTACGGCCGGGACGGGGAGTCATCATGTGCTGCTGCGACACGCTGCCAAGCTGCAGCTCTTTGGTGTGTATCACATTAGAGGTGTTAACGAAGCAGCATGAAGGGGGAAAAAGAAAACACACTCCGAGGCTAGAAACAAGGCGAGGCGATTCTGGGATGTGTGGCTTCTGGCTTTGCCCAGCTGTCTGCTAATGTCCTTTATAAAGAGCCCGACATGAACAATGAGCTCTTTCTCTAAAACTGGATCGGTTCTTTGCTCTGACTGGTACAGAACCTGTTGCATGCAAAACAAAGAGCCGGATATCTTATTTAACAGCTCACATCACCGTTCTTCTTTGATTTCCCCAGTTCACATTGCACTTACAAACACAATTAAGAGGTTTTCAGTGTAAGTTGAGAAGTATTCAAAGCCATATGGACACAAGATACTCTGAGTTTTTTTTTTCTAAAAAGTCTCTACTTCATTAAGCCTGAGGATTTCCCAGTGGTCTTACATAAACACACTGTTATATGTAAGAGGTACTGTACTAATCAAGTTGCAGTGCTGTTATGTAACTGGCATGTGTATGTGCGTAGCTCAGTGTCGAATGCAGCATCCTTCTCAGATTAAGCCCTGTTGTACTAGTTTATTCTAGACAACTCTTAAAAGGGGTTTCTCAATTCAAGATCCATCAGATTTGTTTTAAAAAGCCTGATGTTCAACTTAACTTTCAATCTTACAAAACAATGTTTTATACAGTTGGTGCATTTATCATGTCACAATAAATTGTTGCAAGTTTTTTTTTTTTAGATGGCAACACATCCTTTGGCTTTTGTTTTCTAACTCTACAGAAACTGATTGTTAAAGAGCACATTTACTGCCCAACACACCAACCATTTGCAGGTGAGCGTATGGCAGAAAAATGAGGAATTGTGAGTGGAAGTGCAGTGAATTTTAAAAAATGTTGTGCAGGATGGGTCACAGAAATTAAATTAATGCTATCAAGGCTACATCCACATGTAAGTGTAAAGTGAGTTCACCAGAAATAGAGAGGATGTGGAGCATGCATGAACTTGTGGGATGTAAAGAAACATTAAAAGAGAATCACGGCAGGGAATCGAGCGTAAACAGTACACATTTGTGTCCAGTTTGGGTTTGCTTTGACAGATTTTGCTGTAAAAGCCACATCATGCTCAGTAGCTTCTGCAGAATGAAAGCAGGACTGTAATCCATCGTGTAGTCGTTGGTGGGGTTTGTGCAACCAGGTTAAGGGAGAGGTGGAGCTGTCAGTTCGGGAACGATGCATACAAGTTGTAAACATACGAACAAAATTGTAGTTTCAGATGTATTCCCACTGGGGTCCCGTTTATAAATGACCATTAAGAGGTTACCAAAATGTGAATAAAATGTCCAAATGATAAAACCTTTTTCAGAAATTTGGGCGCCATAATGTCAGAGCAGACATGAAAATGTAGAATATTCTAATGCAGATGGATTTAAAAGTAAATGGCTCGGAAGCTGTAGTTTTACACTCACTGAGCTGTTTCTGTTAAACTTCAGTGTTTTGTGCTGCAGATGATCCCTGCTATTTCACTCAGTCATGAGATTAGGGGTTTTATTACATTATCAGATTGTTAATTCTTGCCTGGTGCTAAACTTTTCATGGAGATCACAGATGGGACATCCCTGTGAGAAAACGGATGGATGCAAGAGATTTTTAAGCATAGTGACCATAAACTTGACTTGCTAATGACTGTGTATTTATTAGCTTTATAAAGGAATCAACTAGTCATTTATCGACACTTCTATCATGAGAATTTTGATTTTTTTTTTTTTTTTTTGTATAAGCATTAATTTAGGTTTAATTTTGAAAATAATCTAACAGTATCTGGGAGACAGTCACTGCTCCTCTGTTTATTTATGCTTGTGTCCCATTTAAAAATGCAAATGTATTAAGATCCAAGTAAGCATAAAATTATCAAAATCCCAATCAAATCTGGAGGTACTGAATGAACTGCTCCGGTAGCCTATTAGGGAAAGGGGGTTCAAATCATAGAAATGACTTGATTTATTTATTGTTGGCAACCCTAAACTGTAGTAAAAAGGAAATTAACGGATCGTTTCGAATATGCATGATAAAATATTTAGTGAATCACAAAGTGCAGATTGTCTACATTCAACAGAGAAGTAGAAAAAAAATGAAAAGACTTTACTACCACTGTTGCAGTATAAGACAAACCTACCTTGCATCTGATTGGTCCGTATTACGGGTAATGTCATTGCTGATTGGTTAGTACTTCTGTCAATCAGCGTCTCACCACTGGTTGAGCTACAGGGCTGAAACTAAATCATATTTTTTGTTAAGCGGCTCAGCGGGGAGCAGCTTGTCAATAACCGGCGGGGCTGCTTGCTCTCGGGGTTCTTTCAGTTTGTCCCGACAGCCTCTGGTGCTTATGGATGTTTGCAGCTTAAAGACGAGGCAGTGATTCCGTATCTGCTACACGATGGTATTAAGAAAGAGACTAAAATGGTGCCTTTGTAGTGGGAGGATAAATGTTACCGGTGCCTTGTAGCGGTAGTGAAAGTTAGCTAATGAATAGCAGAACGCTAGCTGACTAGCTAATGCTAGGCCTTACGTTTCCTTTGGCTTGTCGGGACAGTTTATTGTTTTATTCTTCTCTTTGTAAAGCAGGCTTTTGTCGTTGCTTTGTTTGCTGTCATAGCACAGATATTTTCTTTTTTCCTGGTGTGAATAAAGCACCGACATGAAGAGAGTCAACAGCCTCCAGAGGTAGGTGGGCTGTTTAAATCTCACTCATATAATAAAGTGTCAGGCTAATATTAATCACATTTCATGGTGATTTAATGACTCATTATGTTATCAGGGTGGTGGTTTATTTCTACCTTAGTGTTGTCCTCATCATAAACCTGTTTTCCTTTCATGTTGAGTTGTAACTGTGTAACAGACTTTACTTGGAAATCGCTTGGCATAGCAGTTATATCTGGCTTCACATACTTACATGTGGACAAACTGATTTTATTTTATCCATTTATTAAGTTTTAATCAAAACCTTCGTGTTTGTGTTTTGATTTGAGGACAAAACACAATCATGAGAATTATTTTTAGCTTTTAGTGACTCTTTTCACAAGTAACAACAAATATTTCAACTGTAATTATGGGAAAGACCAATACCTGTACATTGGCCGGCCGATATTTTAGACCAATATTTGCATTTTTTGTTGGTATCAGCATCGACAGATGTGTTGAATGTGGTGGATTTATTGCACTTGGAAACATTTATTTGAGGTGCTCGTTTCTTTTTCATATTAAAAGAGTTGTACAATTACTTTTCATTGTATCTTTCATTATATTGATTCAAGAATTTAATGCAGTATCGACCCCAAATATTGGCAGGTTGTATTGGCCATCGGCTGATGCTGATGAGAAAACATCAGCATCATATTGGCCCTAAAAAACCTGTCGGTCATAGATATTGTTCTAATATATGTGGAATAATGTCTAATATCTACGATTGCAGAATAGCCTTTTAGTATTAATATAAACATTTATCTTGAATCATAGTTTATCAAAATAAGAATCCATTTTTAAAAGTCAATATTGATGTAAATGCCATTTATTTTACAGTTATTAAAGAACACAACTGCTTTTAAGTAGCCAAGTTGACTGTAAGAATGAAGCAGAAAGTGTTATCATGAAGATATCTGCTACATCTAATGCTCTAAAATGACAGATTTAGTCCTGATCTTCTATTGATTGAGAAATTTCAGGTAAATTATTAGAAATGTTTGTTTTTTCTCGATGAATGAAGTTGTTTTGCATCCTGAGGACAAAAAGTGCGCTGAAGTCTGACGGCAGTGTGAACAGGCTCAGGCTGTGATGGGTTTTGTCCGTCTGCGTCATTGTGGCTCTGCACAAATGCCTCATTGATATCAGCGATTCACCGAGTTTCCATTTTTAATCACCTGCTGTAGAGCCTTTCTGTTGCTGTGTCCGTGCACATCCTGAGGGCTCGTGTTTCCTGTTAAAGTGCGCTGAAGAAGTTTACAAGAGTCTCTCAGGACTTTGGTATTTGTTAGATTCCTTTGGAAGTATGCTGATGCGTGCGGACAGGGTTTTTATAACTTGTTGATTTGGTTGTGATGCAGGTTGGTTTCTGTGTGATTTCCTCCTGATAACCACTTATCATTGCGTGTAATCCTGCGAACGACTGTGGTAAATTGTGCTGGGAAATTTCACGGAAGCATTCCCATCACGTTCTTGTTGTGCAGTCACAAGCGTACAGCGTGAGCCGAACATAAAAGCCCAGAGGGGGTTTCATTCTCATGCCTTCATTCTTTGTTGTAGTGAAAACAGGCGTTCAAATCAGTGTTTCACTGTTAAAGTTATGATTGTGTGTTTTTCAGGTTTATGAACAGACGGGCCTCTGCTAACTGCCGCTACCAGCCCACCTGCTATGAACATGCTGCAAACTGCTACACTCATGCCGTGAGTGGTTCACAACACTTCATTTCGTTTTGTGGAGAATGTAAATTCACAATTTATTTTTTGTTAATTTCTCTCTCACCTCCGTAGCTCCTCATTGTGCCGGCCTTCGTGGGCATGACGCTGCTGCACTGTCTGTCTGACAACAGCTGGGAGAGGATCACAGCCTGGGTGTACGGCATGGGCCTGTGCGCCCTCTTCTTGGTGTCCACTGTGTTTCACATCATCACCTGGAAGAAGAGCCACATGAGGTGAGGACAAACATCCAAAACCCAACAACGATACAACATTAATACTGCAGTTTAATGCATAAGGACAGAATTTACAAGAAGAACAGATGCTTTTGGGATAGCTGGTCTTTAGATGATGTCTTTATATTCACTGTTTGTGTATTTCTAAGCATCGTCTTGCAATATTGGACCTTGGATATTTTTACGGAACAACCAAGATGGTGTAACGTACCTGAAAAATGCACATGGATTCTTATTTTAGGGTTTAGTTCAGTCAGATTTAGAGGATTAGCCACCAATGAGGCTGCAATAGTCATAGACAGCCAGCTTTATAAGTCTATACTTAGGAGAGTCGTAGATACCGCCGAATTCTGTGTTTTATTATGTGATTTCATTAAAGTACAATCATAAAATATACTTATTTATTTATTTTAAGACTCTGGTTGGCTCTAGAGGCCTTTATTGGAGTTACATGGAGTGGCTCCTCAACCATAACCATCCAGTTTTATTGATTTATTTGTTAGAAACACAGCAAGTTGGCAACTTTCTTGATATCTTTTATTTTCTATGGATCCTCTTCAGGACCCATGTGCAAATCAAACACAGGGTGTGATGGAAATGTTTTTTTCTCAGTCTGATGTTTCAGAAATGGAGGCAACTTTTTTTCTACAGCCACTTAATGTTGGATTTCTTTGTGGTGGCAGAAAAAAAAAAAGATAAGACATGCTGAGTCTAGAGTATTTTTATGCCAGTTTATTACCCAAAATGTGTATTTATACAGTACACAAATGATGAATTAAGTTTAGAAAGAGATGAACAGAGGAAAGATGAATCAGCTGTAGCTGGAGAGCCTTGTTTAGAAAATCAGAAGACCTGAATCAAGTTCTGAAGAGACGCTGCTTACATGTCCTGCTAAAGATGGTTTATAAAGGTTTATCAGAGAGGCTGGCTTCTTGGCAAGTCCTTGGCCTGATCAGCAGAAGTCTAACTCTTATCAGTCCAGCAATGCCTGCTCATTCATTAACCACATTATGAGTGTTTGATGACGTATAAATGAATACCTCTATCATATCCAGTTAGAAAACAAGGTGATTAGTAAAATAGCATCTTACATTTTTTGACATCTTAGATGTGTTTGTCAGCTTGTAAGCCTCTGCTGAGCCTCTGGGGGAGACTTGATTCCTATCAGAGGCTGCAGCGGTCAAAATGCTTCAACTTTCATCCAGCTTTTCTCGTTCATTCATTTATTCAGTCATTCATTCAGCTCAGGCAATGTGAAAAAACCCAAATCAGTGGGGAAAACAAGTCTGCAAATGAGCAAATTCCACCATATCCCACATTTTTCAATTGATTCTAGTTTTGTCTTTTAATTTGTTCCTGTTTTTTATTCTTTTTTTCATCTTGTTTTTATGTTTTGTACAGCACTTTGGTCCTTTGTGGTTGTGCTTTATGAATAAAGTTGGATTGGACTGGATATTGTCAGGGTTCCATGATTCCATCCATGTTTTCCACATCATGGAAATCACAAGGTCCTACACATTTTGGGAAGTTTCAAATACCTTTTGCCAGTTGTTTGTTGAAATGAAATGAAATGAAATACTGAATGTTATAAACTTCTGCAGCTCACCATGAAAATCAACCGCAAATAGACATGCACCGATTCAATACCCAGATCAGGTATTAGATCTGTGATATTTTTATTAATATCATAATAAATCTATGCTTTATTTGCTAATAAATAAATTTAGTGCATTTAGTGATTTGTTACCTTTTTTTAACCAGGTTAAATGTTTATGTAAAGTCTGATGCCTTCACTTGTATGGCAAAGTATACAGTTCATTCATTCAACAGTAGTATCGGCCGATACGCTCAGCCCAGGTATCGGTATCAGGACGGTAAAGACTGCATCTCTAACCACAAACATCAACAAGCTACCAGCACAAGAAGCAGAAAATGTACCTCAGCTTCCCCTGAAGGAGTCTGTTACACAGCGGTGACCTCCAGTTTCTGTGGTGTTTCAGTCTCCTTTCATACCACTTATTTTTCTCTGAAAACATCGCGTCCTGTTAACCTGAGGGGGTTTTCCACGAGTCAACATGAAAATAATGTCTCTGCACGTCATTGGCGTCGCGTTAAAACCACCTGTGTGCTTGCTTATGTTGCAGGTCGGTGGAACAATGCTTCCATATGTGTGACAGAGTGGTCATCTACGTCTTCATTGCTGCCTCTTACACACCTTGGTAAGCATCAGCCTGAGGTCAGTTTACAGTCGCAGGGACTCGTGTTTGAACAGAAACTGAATTTGGATTTTTCTGGTGTCCCAGGTTGAACCTGCGGGAACTGGGCCCTCTAGCAGCACACATGCGCTGGTTTGTGTGGCTCATGGCTGCTGCTGGAACCATTTACGTCTTCAACTATCATGAAAAGTGAGTCCAGTCTTTGCTGTAATCTCAAGCTCTGTTAGATTAATTTCCTGGACTAATGTCAGATTTGAATCGTTAACATTTTGCTGCCTCTTCCTTCCTGGATTTGCAGAACGCTCACGTTGTAAACATGTTTGTCTCAACAGGTATAAACTTGTCGAACTGGCCTTCTATCTGACAATGGGGTTTTTTCCCGCTTCTGTCGTGACGTCAATGGTAAGGTTATTTTCTTTAAATGCGATCGTGTTGTGTTCATGCCCACCAGCAGCTCTGAGCTGCAGCAGCATGTTTAGGATGGACTTAAAGTAGGATAGTTATCTGATTCTGGGGTGAGTCAGTCCTCCATTTCTCGACTGCAGCTTGTACAAAACCCAGCTGCACTTCCTAACTGGCACCCGCAAGTAAGAGCACATCACCCTGATTTTATGCTCTCTTCACTGGCTGCCCGTGCAATTTACGATCCATTTTAATTAACTTTTGTTTTTAAGTGTTTGAATGGTGTTGCCCCCTGTACCTCTGAGTTGCTCCGACCCTATACAGTACACTAGGGATGCACGATGTAATCGGCCCCCTATTGATATCGGCCTGTATCGGCCTTAAGACTGAGAATGGGACATCGGCCACCCCATCGATATTTAACAAATCAAGCTGCTGTTTCTAAAGTTTAAAAAAAAAAAAAATTATATTTTTCTTCTTCAAAAACTTATTTTTTTACAGATTTAAAAACTTCTAAAATATCAGGAAAAAATATCAATAGAGCCCAATCCTTATCCATAATTTTGCACTGTGTGCACTTGCCTGTTGCTTTAAAGTAATTCTATAAATTTCCCTGTTTTGGAATAATCAAAGCTTTATCTAATGTTAGATAACATTTTTCGATGTACTAGATTATTTCAATGTCTTAATAATATTTTTAGTTGCTCCAGTAGCATATGACTTAAGTAACATGCACTTTAAAAAAGTAATATGAACTGATGCTGAAGATGACCACTCTCAATTACATTTTATAATGTCTCCTCCATTTCTGCAACTCTGTGTTTTCTATTGCGTGGGTTTCCATGTGCTTGTAGAGGTTTGTTGTGTTTTTACTGTATTTAACAGCCCAATCTATACAGCTCGCTGTCGTTTCATTTTCTGCAATAAAATAAAGCCAAACAGCGCTTCTCTCCGTCATTTCGATACTCCAGTGTTTGCTCTGTACTGTGATGTGTCAACTCGAGGAGAGCGCTGAGTCGACCTACAAGGCTGTTTGGCTGGTGCCACTGATGCATGTGATGGACCAGACTTTGATTAACCTGTTTGCGCAGCAGTCAGTGCGTGCGGGAGAGGGAAAAAAGCTTGAGTATCCATCTTTTTACACGAGTATCATTCAATATCAATACCAGCATTGGTATCGATAATATCGATATTGATATCGATCCGCCCACCTCTAATTTCATCGTTCTGTTAGAAATCTCGTGAGAATTCATCAAATCTTTTGAGATTTTGTAAGTAAAATAGATAGATGCTGCGTTTCGTTTTTAAATATCAATTTGATATCGGCATTTGAAAAATATTGCGATATTTCAGTATCGATATTTTTTCAGATTTTTTTTTTTTTTTTTTTTTATCAAAGTGTGATAACAAAACTGCTATTTGTAATGACTGCTTATTATTTTCAGCTTTAAAATATCGGTATTGATATCCGTTATTGGCCAGATGAGTTTTAAAATATAAAGTATAATATAAAATAAAATAATTTAAAATACCGGCATATCAGATATTGGCCAAAATTCCAATATCTTGCATCCCTATGATACACCGTCTCGGTCTCTCTCAGGTCGGCTGACTGACCCCACTGTGTCAAAGCTCAGAGAAATCTTGATCTGGTTTTAAATCCCGTCTTAAAACCTGTTGTTAACTTTGGCACAGCATGATTTGTTGACATTTTGATTTTATTATATTTAATCTTAATTATTTTGTTTTATTTGACTATTTTAAATGTGTTTTATATATCCGGTAGAAAAAAAAAGATGCAGAGCATGGAGTGCTTCTTAGGTGTAAAAAGTAGTTCCTCTGGTGCTCTTCAGTGGGGGATCCGAATGAAGAGAGGAGAATGATTGTTAAAAGCCTTTACTAGTACATGGCTAATACAGTGGTTTACATATTATTTTTTTTTATCACTTCTATTGTTTTTATTTTCTTTTTACATCTTTATTCTGTAATGTAGCACTTTGGTCAATTATTTTTTAACAAAACAGTTTTCAAAAGTTGTTTTTAAGTTAATTAGAAATTGTTGTTTTTTGTCTTTTTTTTCTTGTGGCTGTCCAATAATGTATCATTATTTACTTTGCTCACTACCTGTTCTAAATAAGTTAACTAACCAATAAAGTACGATAAATAAAGTTGCAAAAAAAGAAAAGGTTAAGTCTTTCTGGGGGAAAAATTATATATGATGGTAAAAACCAAAAGTATTAAACGACCAATAATAGGCTCAGATTTTAGGGTTAAGGAAGAGAAATGGTAAGGAGAGACTAAAGTATGCTACATGGTACAAGAACTGTAGCGAAAACCAGAAACGGGTCTGATGGAGGGATGGATCCTCAGCATTATGGAACCAGTGTGGGATCATCTACCGCTCTCTTACGTATTCCTTTGTTTGATGTTGCAGAGCAACACTGATGGTCTTCACGAGCTGGCCTGTGGAGGACTCATTTACTGCCTCGGTGTGTTCTTCTTCAAAAGCGATGGCATCATTCCCTTTGCCCACGCCATCTGGCACGTGTTTGTGGCGTTGGCCGCGGCCGTGCACTACTACGCCATCTGGAAATACCTCTACAAGGCTCCCAGCGCCGAGTCCCTCCTCGACTCGTGATCCCCCCCCCCCACGCTCTCGAACTGAGACATGCACACATACTCCCTCAACTGCCCACTGAAGCTGCAACTCCAACAGTAAAGTTTACGAAAACAATGACCAGGAATTGTTTACTGTTTTCTAACCAGGATAAACAGATTTATCCGTCTCCCTGATAAACAAAAGGTGTTTTGTAAAAAAGAAAAAAACCCTCAATCTTTTGTCAGGGAGGGAGGGAACTTTGACCTTTTTTCATTTGACAACAATGGCACATAGACGAGTACTTGAGAAATTTGATAGCAGTGTTTTGTATCGCTTCAGCAGAGGCCCATTCCACATTTCAGGTTGAAACAAAAAGATCAGCTGGTGATCTGAACAAGGGAACATCGAAGAGGTGCTAAACATGATCTTCCATCAGCAGCTCCCATCAGTTCCAGCAAAAACAGGTTTCAATATAAAGACACCAAAGTTTCCAAACTGCCCAAAAACTTTGCCAAAGCTGTGAAAAAAAATCTCAAAATCATGTTTTTCACAATTAAAATCAGGAACCGACTAATCACTAATTGATGCCAACTTTTAACACTCTTCCAAAAAATCTAAAGATTTGAAGTGTTGGAAGTCACTTTCCAGATGGTTCAGGGAAAAAAAGTTACTGTTTTCTTGATTTTTAAAATTTAATTTCAACCCATTTGATCCAGTTGTGCACTTTTTGTTTCATGCATGCTGCGTTTGTGTAACCAGATGCAGTCCTCCGTTTTCAGTGAGCCAGTATCTCCTGTCAGTGTGTGGCGCCCCCTGGTGGTGGATTGCTGTAAGACAGCTATCCTCAGTATTTCAGAGTGGAGGTGAGACAGACGCCTGTGAGGTGGCAAAATGAGCCAAAATAAGAAGATTATCAGTTCACGGCAGTATGACAGTTTATCCACATTATCTGTAATGTGAACAGTGTGTTTTAGTGTGTGTACACAACCTTTGTACTGTAGTGCAGTGTTATGTCTCCACTCATGTTTCAGTTTTGGATTTGCACTGTGAGGCTGAACAGTTCTCCTTCTCACACTTTTGCTCAATGGCTCGTGAGTTTCTGTCGCTTCCCTTTTAGCGACGTCTGAAACTGAATCATTGGTATTTTTTAATGATTACGGCTCTTCTGGATGATTCCTTAACCACTCTGTTTTGTATATTTGTATATTCTATTCTTTGTTCTGTTGATTTCATGATCCTGGCCTTTGCAGGGAAATACTTGCTTCTTTTCTGTTCCACTGGCTGTTAATGGTGCTGCATAAACATGAATGCTCCTGCACTATACTGACTATCTCCTTTGTAATGTGACAATAAAGGTGAAAATTCTCGTGTCTGCGCCTCCACGTTGAGTTTCTTTCAGTGCTGCAGGGATTACTGTAACATCCATGTATTTTTGCATTTACAAAAACAGCAAGAATAGGAAATTTTGTCCTAATAATGACATTTAGAAAAACATTTTAAACAGCTAGCCATCTGCCTGTAACATAAACAAGTATGATCTTCAGAAAGACCGACTGTACGACATTCCGTACAGTATGTTAGGCTTTAATATATTCACATATGTAAAAGGTTTAAATAAGGTAAAATAAGATGGGACACTTAAAATGTAAATAGAACCAAACCCAATGATTTGCAAATATTCAGAAACCCCCATTTTATTCGGGCCCTCGGGCATTAAAACCAGATATGATTCTCTACTGGAAATCGGATTCAGGAAGACTTTCACACACACACATTCACAACCATGTGCTTTATTATGCTGTTATTTGTCTGAATTGTGCTTATTTGTACTGAGGTGTGTTTTTCTTTATCACTACGTCCCCTGTAGGGGGCATGGCAGCGCGCCATAACAGTTCATTGTAAGGTTCAAAGTAAAGTGTGATGCATTTGCATGCATTCAAAAAATATTTAGTGATTATAATGCAAGACAAGAATACAGTAAAAGTAGATGCTGTAGAAATGGAAACTCAAGGTATAAAATAATACATATTCAAAATGAGAAAAAGACCAAATACTGGTGTTCAGGGTGCATGAACAAACTAGTCACTTGAAGTATAAAACCATACAAATTAATTGAGGATGCCCCAATTGTATAAAACGACACCTCGATGAAATCCTTATACAGCAAGTATAATCAAAAATATAAGAAAACAGCATTTTGTATAATGTGATTTGATACTGCACTGATCATTGAACCATTATTCTAAATGCATCCATATGTGTGTTACTTTACACATACAATGATGACTCAAGATACTGCATAGGCTATTATAACATAGTATGAGCTGCTACTGTGGCTCACTTGGGTTGCTTGTATAGGTAATCAGAATATATACGTAGTCAGTGAAAAGTGAATCTATTGTTTATTATTATTGGATCCCCATTTGCTTTTACTTAAGGAAAGACCATTCTCCCTGGGATCCTTAAAAATACATTTTATTATTATGATGCACTATAAGTGCCCTCATATATAATAGCTGTTCATGGGTATTCAAGAGCGTCCATATAACTAGTCACTATAATGCATTATAAGTGACATTACAATGTTTTATAACCCTTAATATATTTTGTCATAAAGCATTATGAGTACTATCATGATGCATTATGATTGTGGGCTTTATACCTCATAAACCACTATAGATAAAATGTTCATAAGTACTCGAGAGCATCCATAGAATGAGTTGTTTAGGGGTGGGAAAAAATATCGGTGCACTGAAATATTAAGAACATGGTATTGATCTATTTGACCAAAAATTGTGAGATTTCACCGTTCCGTTAGGAAATTACACAATTTAACAGAACTATGAAATCTTGCGAGATTTCACAAGTAAAATAGATCAATACCATGTTCTTAAAATATCGATATATCGGCATACAAAAATATCGCGATATTTCAGTGTATCAATATTTTTTCCCACCTCTAGAGTCGTTATAATTAATAAGTGGCAGTATGTTTTCTCACTGTCGATAAGTGCATCTAGGGATGGACATATCACGGTTAACATTTTTATCATGGTATTTTAGAAATACCCCCCAGCATCTTTAAAAATATCCAAAATGTATCTAAATGTCTACTTTGTTCTTTTTAAAGGGGGAAAAATCTCAAAGTGCCGTAATCAATCACAGTTTTAACGATAATTAAAATTTGAAATCGGTATTACTAATCGTTGGTTCTTTCATCACAGTTAACCATTTTACCAGTAATCGTTACATCCCTAAGTGTTATGATCCTTATACATAGGACTAGATACACTTATAGAACATACATAATGTATGTTTATAAGTGTGTTTATGAGACATAAATGCATAATAATGCATTATAAAAGTGGGCTTCAAATGAAGTGTTAGTATAATAATTTAAAAAAAATAATCGTTCCAGACCAATTTGAGCACCTTGCTCATGAACAGTGGACCAAAATAAAATACCTGCCAACAGGTGCAGAAGTCTGATTGGACGTTACAGAAAACACCTGATTGAAGTGATTACCTCAAAGTGTTGCTCAACAAAATTTTAGCTTTGGAGCTCCATCATACTCGTTTGTTTTATTTTTTGTGTGTTTGTTTTAATATGTCTTTTGAACCACAATTCAAAATCAGTGACATGATTTTCACAAAATTTTTATTTATGATTACTTTTTTCAATTACAACTTATTTCACTGACAGCTGATTTTGTTTTTCCGTCTTTAATGGAAGGGTATCAATAATTTTGAGGACGACTGTATCCACAGACACAGCCGTACTGGCTGCTGCCTCCTGTATGTTCATGTTCATGTTGTATTATGTCTATGATCGGTCTAATCTTGGTCGGGTTGTTCTGTTCGTGACAAAGCTTCTGATTCTGATTCATCTCTGTCTGTGAACACAGATCACTCTGAAATCCACAAATGAAGTGACACCTGCAAGCTAGTTCAGGCAGACAACTTGAGTCCAAATGCAACAATAACCAAACCTATCCAATCTGACAGAACTAATTAAACGTTTACTGAAACATAATTTAGTTAAATATTGATTATGAATAACAAAGAAACCTGTTCCAGACAAATTAAAGCCCCTTGCTCATGAACAGTGGGTCAAAATACCTGTCATCAGGTGCAGATTTAAGCTCAGGAGCCCCATTATGCTCATTTTATTTTGTGTTTGGTATTTCTGTTAAACCACAATACAAAATCAATTTCATGATGTTCATAAAATTTTTTTTCTTTTGTCAATTTCAACCCATTTCACTGTCAGATGATTTTTTTTTCCTGTCTTTAACGGGAGGGTATGTAAACTTTCAAGCACAACTGTAATTAAACTGCTTTATCAGTGTAAATGGATTCATTATTATTATAACACTTGAATTCACAAATTTGGTGTAAAAGCCTCTAAAAGAAGTCAAGCCTGTGACAAGCTGATATGAATAACAGATCTCCAGTTTGATATTCATCTAAAGGTTTAAAAAGGAATGTTTTTCCCTGAAAGAATTTAAGACATTTGTAGATATTTTAATGTGTTAAGGTTACAATTATAATATATGTCTGTTCCTTCAGAAGGCGCTGCAATAAGCTGCTGACTGGCAGAAGATAGGTACAAAATTCCAGGAGAGATTCATTCCTGAATTTTCAGAACCAAGCAGGAAACAAAACACAGCAGATAAGAATTGGGACTTTATTAGACACTACAAATTACAGACAGAGAGGCCCAGGGCTGAACAGCACAAAAAAAAAAAGGGTTATGCATCCATTCCTTGACAAAACAAGCCGGAATACTCCTTTATGCGGTACTTTTATACACTCTGAAACAGTCTGTTGGTGTTGCCATGAATACAATGGTTACAAGTCTGTTGCAATGTCCAAACTAGGAAATGAAATTTGCTTTCAGTGTGTAGAATATATAGATTTTGATGCACTAAGAAGCCCTTCAGTGCAGATTTGAACCTATCCAAGCGGCGCTGTGATGAAAACTTTACATTGCTGAGAGACTGGGGAACAGTCAGTGTATTCAAGGCACTGGAATAGACTCAGAATTATGGTTAACATTTCCAGGTGAGGTAGTGAAATCACTCAACGGTGAGGTACATTTGGGATACACGTGGGTTAGTTATTGGCTTTTTCCTATATATGTATATATACATATATATAGACATAGTTTAATAAAAAGATGCTCCAGAGATTTGGGAAGCATCGTTCCAGTTTAAACTGCAATCCCTGCTCACACTCGAGTGTCTGTGCAGATATGAGGCCGAAGGGGAAAACACCCTATAAAGCGCTTAAAGTGTTGAGACAACAGCTTGTGGTAAGAAAATAATCACATAATAACGCAAACACTATTGGATCGGATCAATTATGTTCCATCAAGTCTGAGACTGGAATGTATGAGTATGTTTTACTGGGCGGTTTCAGGCTTCTTATTAAGCATTCAGAGTTATGTCTTTAAATTTTTGTTTAACCTTTAATAAGAACAAAAACAGACAAAATGTTCTGATGGTAAGATGTATGGAAGCCCAGGGGTGCCAATTACAAATGGGAATTTTAAAAAAACATTTTTCTCTCAAGTTAACAATACGCAGTAAAACTTAAATATTCATGAAAAAAAGCTAAAATCAAAAGAAATAAGGAACATTGAAAAGAACATGTCATAAAAATACAGTATTTTCTAACAGCGTTTGTATATTATGCCATTTTTAATCCAATATGACAATGTTACGCAATTTTTGCACCCAAATATTCAAAATTTCTGATGTGCACTAAAAACAAAATCATGCTAGCTTAGAAATATATCAGAAAAAAATGTAAATAGTTTCTAATCCTATAAAAATATCAACAGATTAATTCATGCAAGTAAAAAAAATAATCCCACTATAATTTTGGCACCTTTGGACTTCCATACATTAAACCAGAAAGGTCAGTATCAGCCTTACGAAACACAAATCACTCGCATCCTTGTCTTTGACTGATTGATAGAGAGCTTTGCAGCAACACTTGGGGAACTCCACTGTAAGCTTTCAGGATGAAAACAAGAACAAAAAGCTTCCCAGCGTCCATCACTCAGGTTCAGGGACACACTACAACTGCATCGACCGAAGAAACCAACACAAAGAGCAGCAATAAGAACCAGCTATAGATCTCCCTTCCGTCATAGTAACGTCATCCCGTCTAAGCAGAAAAGACAGAAGCTGCGCGGGTACAAAAAGCCACAAAAAGCTGGGATTTCCACCAGCGAGAGAAGAAAACCTCATAACACACGGACACGAGTTACAAGATGAAACATGAGTGCGAGTCTTGCCAGATTAGGTTAGTTTTTTTTTTAAAAAAGGCCCCAACGATACATTCTCTCCTTTGACTGCATTTTCCTCATCTGCTTCTTTTGAGTTACGTTAGTGAACATGAAAATGGCACCAACATAAACGGGAGAGCGAAAATAATAACGCGATTACAATAATGCCCACAAGGTTTTGGGTTCTGCTGAGTTTCCTTTGTCACATTCTTGTATTCAACAATTTTCTGAACCTGTTGTGCCTTTAAAATCCACAGTTGAGTGATGAACAGGAAAAACGCTGTACATAAAAAGGAACAACTCATAGAATATGTTCATAAAAACATTTCTCTTGTAACCATATCTGTTGTGAATCGTTTGGTCTGTAAAATAAATCGATTGGGTTTAACCACAGTATTGGACAACACCATCCAACTTTGTTTTTATATATATCTCAACATCTTTTACATTCAAACAGCCATCTTTAAAAAGAAGGCAAACAAAGCTACACAGACACTATAGACGTCTATTGATTCCTAAAATAAAAACACTCATATTAATCATGCTAAGTTCAACAGAAGCTGAAAGAATTATCAACAACTTTGCCCAAAAAAAGCTTTTTTGCTCAGTGAAAAGAAATCATGCTTACAATCTGAAAATAAGGAGGCTAAACAACATTGTCAAGAGTAGCATTAATACTAACAATTATATCAACAGAATATATATTTTATTTTTATATATATATATTTATATATATAAAAAACAACAATCTTCCATCTGAGAAATAAAAGGGAGATAAATATGAGGCGGAGGAATCTTTTTTGAGTGGCAACATTGCACCGGATCAGATTGTGAGACACGCATTAGTGCAGAGGTTAGCTAAGGGTAGGTTAGTTAACGACAACGGGCTGGGATGTGGCGGGAGGGGGAGGACGTGGGGTCGGTTTGAGCTGGGGAAAGGAATTATTGCTGTGTCCGAGTGTTGAGAGCAAAGAGAAAATAAAAAAAGGGCAAACTTATGCCTCCATTGCACAAGAAAAAAAAAAAGAAGTGCTATCAAAAACTAAAAATACAGCATTTGAGAAGCTGAGCGGGGGTCGTGTTAGGGGAGCCAAACGTTAACAGGGGGTGGGGGGATAAAAACACAAAACTCTACAGAAGCAGGACACATCACAGACAAGTTTCAGTCCTGATCTGACGTATAAAATCGGTATGAAAGTGAATCAACAGCATGGCATCGTTTCTCAAAAGTGGAAAGTAGCGGACAGGGTGGGGGTGGGGGGTGGTGGGTTGGCTCATAACTCCTCACAGTACATTAAAGTGGGAAGTATGCATGTGTAAATATATATTTATCTATGTATATGTAAATATATTTAGTCAAAAAACGTGTAGAGAGAAAAGAAGGAGCCGACGACTTGAAGCTTATGATAGAAGTCAAAATGACAGTAATAATACCAGAATCATTGGAGGAGGAGGAAGGGGGGGGCGAGGAGGAGGATGGTGGGGGTAGTGCCATCAAAACAGACACATTGTCCTTCAAACTTGACGGGGACGTGGGGGGGGGGGATCAGAGTGGGGGTTTGGGGGGCGTTACTGGGTCGTGGGCTCACAGGGGCCCGTGTCGGGCCTCGTATTTTGCCACAATGTTCTTGCAGCGGCCCAGCTCCTTCCTCAAGTCCGCCACCTCCATGCGGAGGGCGGCGTTCTCCTTCTCCAGGAAGCCGGCTCGGATGGCGATCTGGTTCTCCTTCAGCCTGCGGGCGTCCCGCGAGCGCTTAGCCGCCACGTTGTTCTTTCTGCGCCGGGCCCAGTACCTATCGTCCTGCGGAGAGAGGAGCGGACGGGTTAAGCTCCGGGATTTTTCCTCCCCAATGTTCGCCACTTTAAAAACTGCAGGAAACCCTTTAAAAATCTTCATAAAACCACAGAAATAAACAGATTTTGTTTTCAGCTCTGCATAATTCAACGACAGATTCAAGTGTTTCTGCACTCAGATTTCAGTGTCATCTCCTCTAGATCACCATGGCAACAAAAGCTGCACACATCACCTGCATTGAAAGAGGATGCATTCACTGCCTTAATAACTTCTTGGAAAATTTCACAATTTCCTTAGTATAAAAAACAAAGAGCTACGTGAAAACAAAAGCGCATACTTCACATTACTTGAAATCTAACAAATTTTTCATAATTGTCATTTTTATTACTGATCAATCCATTTTCCTTTCCCTCACCATTTATGGAAAAAACTGCTAGTTTAGTGCAGGAACAAAAAGTTGTTAATATTTTCTAGTAGATAATTATTTTTCTAAATAAAAAGGGAGGCGATACATGATATATGGGGCTCGTATGACCTTCAGCTTATTAAAGAGTAAATACAAAAGTGCTTGATTCAATGTACACGTGTGGTTATGTAACCTAGATGCTGGATGGACGGCAGATTTTCTACATGACAGAGACACTTTCTATCTGGAATAGTAACATGTTGATAATAAAACAGCAGATATGTTAAATCATCCATCATCCACTCACATGTTAGGGTTTGATTTTATTACTGATATAAGAAAAAAGCCGACGAACGTCGCACTGGTTTATTAGTTTTGTTTGGTCTACAGATGTTAGATAAAAACTTAATTTTTTTTCTCTCTTTTCCACTTTAATACTTTACCTAAGTTTCCCTCTGTTGTAGATTTAAGCCAGAGCTTAGTTGCTGTTCACAGGTTGTTTCTTTAAGCAGCTTAAAAAGGAAAATAACTTCCTCCGTCTCAGGACGGTGGTTTTGTTTGATCAGCTCAAAGAAAACCTGGATGTGCTGAACTTCCTCTGTAGTCATCCTCTATTGTGTTCTTGCTCTGTTTATTTTGTTTTCTCCACTTTAAAGAGCATCCGGACACAATGTGTGAATGAATATTTTTAATATATAAGCTAAAGACACTTTTTGCTTGAACTCTTGGCGTCGTCTCATCTTTTTGTGTATTGTTGACAATTTTTCCCCCCAGTTTTAAACATCTAGTTCATTTGTTACTATCAGAGTATACCATCTGAAAACCTGAACTTTTTTTTCTGTTTTTAAAATTAAAACCAAAAAAAATAAACTGTTTGTGCATTCAAATACTTACTATATTAGGTTTTATTAACCGGGTTTATACCATTTATTTATAGTTTATTTCTTGAAGTTTTGACTCCAAAACTGAGCAACTATAGTCTGGTATGAACATTTTTTTCAATTAATAGTTTATTGTTTATTTACTGGTGTTTTAGCTGTAAACTTTAGGTAAACATCTAAAAACTACTACAATGAATTATGAAGAATTGAATAACTTTATAATTGAATAACTTTTAAAAACTGTGCTTTAAAATTACATCTGTATATTAAATTCAAAAACTGTTTCTTGACTACTTTTTAAGTCTACGTTTTATTTATTTAATTTATGTTTCAAAACTACCCCAAATGGAAAACTCCAATCAAAACATTGAATATAAATATTTTTCAGTCACAACAGTGCAACCATATGAAAAAAAATCTGTACATATAAGAATACAGAATAAGTTGTTTTGTTTCATAAATTTGGGGGGAAAAAAAGAATAAAAAGGGGACTTTCTAAAAATTTACATATTTACATTTAAATGAAAGAAAATCATGTGTTTTATGGATTATTTGGTGGTTTATCATGCATTTTACAGATGTTTTATCAATTTAAACATCTGGTCAATATTGAATAAAATAATTACTTTTTTTTTTAAGTTTACTGTCTATTTGCGATAAAAAAAAAGGATATTTAAATGCTTTTTTCCCCTCTTGTTTAATGATGATTTTCTAGTTTTAAACATCTGAACTTTGGGAAAACATCAGAAAACTTACATAAATATATAATAATTATTATTATTAATCATAATAATTAAAATTATTTTATTATTTTTATTATTATTATATTATATACATTTTATCCTTGAATGAAATTGTCCTAGAAAAAAAATCTCTTGCTACATTTAAATGAGAATAAAACCCTGTTATTTGATGTGAGCCTGCAGACATGCAGCCCTCATCAACACCTCTGTACTTATTTGTTGTTCATGTAGCTCTGACCTCCCCCCCTCCCTCCAGCTGAAACAGGTATTTAGCTGCAGCTCACCTTCAGGTCTTCGGGGATGAAGACCTTGCGGGCTTTTTTGATCATGGGCTGCGGCTTCAGCTCCTCGGCGGAGAACTTGCGCTTCCTGGGGTCGAACATCTCCTGGCCCGGGACGCTGGACAGAGCCAGGTCTGCCGGGTCGGGGTCGTAGGTCACCGGTACCTGAATGGACTCTGGGTCGATGGGGCTGGGGGTGTCTCTGGATGAGGGCAGCGCTGAGGAAGAAGGGGAACATTTAAACACACATTAGCTCCTTTTTTTTTAGCGAGAGAAAAGTGTTAAAATGATCTGGTGAATAAGCACCTCTGATGTCGGGGGAGGAGACAAGTGAGGCCTAAAATGGTTTTGCCTTCTAGGTAAACTGGTTATGCAACAAGACGAGAAATCTCGTGAGCAGAGGGCAGGGGTGGAGGACTCTGCAGGAGGCCTTTTTATTTCCTCTGAAACTACATGATCCCTCAGCAAATGTCAGGATTTGACTCACTGCGGCCTGAGAGTGGGCTGAAAATAATCGTCTGCATTCAGAGGCTTGTTCCTCTAACGACCAGCAGGCGGCGCCATCGGACAAGCTTCAGAACAAACCGGTTTATCTTCCTTCTACCAGCAGCCTCAGTCAGCTGATTGCAAACCAGCAGTTTTTCCTGAAAGTCTCGAGGTGATGCATGCCTGTTGTGCAAGGCTTCTCTAATTGATTTGAGGCTGCAGGCCGATCGGTGGAGGAGGATTCAGTTCATTAGAGGCCCTAAATGGAACAATTACTCCCCGATTCATTACATTAGTGCCAATTAGTTTTGTGCTGCAAACAGCACCTGTATTCCCTGCTCGACAAGAGCGCTCTGAGGAAAACTGTACAACCGAAGGCAGCGGTGCGTTTTCATCAGCTGTCGATCTGCTCACAGCTCGAACATAATGACCCACATTTACGTGCCTACGAGTCCACGGTGGCAGCCAGTCGATGCCGCCGACCTTCGACCCGCGTGCGCGCGCTGGAACTGCTTGGGATTGGTCGCATTCATCTGCAGCTGCTCTGATAAAAAGTTAAACTGCTTGTGCGCAGTCAGTCTGCAGCAGGGGAGGTGAGGAGATTCATCACAAACAAAACAAAAACACATGACGGTTCAGTTTCCTCCCATAAACCAAAAAAGGAAAAATATTTCTTGGCCGGCACTTGAAAATATGTGCAGGACAAAAATCACATTGCTGATTATCACCTCGTAAAACTGAACAAAAATGTGGAAAAACTCCAAGTACAAGGACTTTCTCAGCCATCTGCACCAGATAAACAACTTCAACAGATGTTTTGGTTTTTTATTCATTCAGAGAGCAAAATTTTAGATTTAAAGGTTTAGTGTGTACAACTGATCCAATTCCTCTCATAGATCAGGCTACTTTGGCCAAAAACAGACACATTAAAGAGTCAGGAAGTGGTTTGTCTCCTCTGGGCTACTGTAGTAACGTGGCGGAGTGGAAGGAACGACTAGTGCTGCATTTACAAGATAATAAAAACACAAACACGGTCTTGTTTTTATGCAATTCTTCATATTAATATATAATTGTGATTATTATCTTGCATTTCTGCAATAAATAAATCTAAAAACCTTCATGTTTATGAATTAAAAAAAATATATATACACATATGAAAAATGATTAAATTCTCCAATAACTTTAAAGATCCGTTTTTTTTAAACATTATAATGCAAATGCATTTTTAAATAAATAAATATGTAAACAAATGTGCATATTTCTTTAAAAAAATCTAAATATACATTTATTTTAAAATCTAAAATGATTTTCCTCTTTGAAATATTCATTAAATTTTATTTAATATATACTTTAAAAATATTTGAAATAAAAATAAAATAAAAAATTAAAATAAAAAAATTTAAATAAAATAAAAATATATACGTCCATATTATAATGCAAATATGTGTGCACTCGTTTAAATTGAGTTTTTTTTACGTATTTATGTAAACTGAAATAAATATACAAGTGAAATAAAAATATGTATACATATATAAACAAATGTGCACATTTCTTTAAAAAATGTCTGCATACACATTTATTTTTAATATATAAAAATAATTTTCCTTTTCAAATAATCACTGAATATAAACACTTAAAAAAATCTAAATTTCATTTATCTAAAAATTAAAATAATATCCATGTCCAAATTATAATGCAAATATGTATGCATAAGTTTAAATTAATAAAATGTATTTGTTTACATAAAATGTCAACAAATGTGCATATTTTTTAAAAAAAAATTTAAATATACATATTTTAAATATCTAAAACAAGTTTTTATTTCTAAATATTCATTAAATTTTCAGTCATGTCATCATCAGTCGTTTTCCGCTTATCCAGTTCAGGGTCGCGGTGGTTGCTGGAGTCTATCCCAGCTGTTATCAGGCGAGCGGCAGGTACACCTGTCACAGGACCAACACAGAGAGACATTCACACTCACATTCATACCTCGGGACAATTCAGAGTGATCAATTAACCTAACATGCATGTCTTTGGAAGCCGGAGTACCCGGGGAGAACCCACGCATACACGGGGAGAACATGCAAACTCCACACAGGAAGAAGTTGGAATTGTTCGAACCCCCTCCCCAGCCGAGAATCGAACCAGCCTAACTGTGAGGCTGCGTTGCTAACCACCACGCCACCGTGCAGCCTCATTAAATTAATTTTAAATTTTCATTTAATATAAAGATAAATATTTGAACTTTTTCTTTATTCCTTATCTTTGCTTCCTCCTATAGCGTCTGTTCTGATCCAATCAGAGTGGAATCACAGCTAGCATGTGATCATTTTTATTTCCGTTCATATTTTCTTCATTTATTTTCTTCTCCTTTATGCATCACACCCATTACTCCATTAAAAAAAGGTGATAAAATACTGATAGATGAGGCGTATAAACCTGTATTCTACAGTTAATTTAGCTTACAGGAATAACTAAATGAATAAAAACAGCAAATAATCGCGTCTAATCAGCACTAAATGATTTCTCTGCACCACCTTTACACCTGCAGACGTAATCCGTCCATAAGCCAAGACATAAATAGGCCAACTTGACCTCCCGTCATGCATGGGTCGAGCAGCGCCAGAGAACAAGCTTCTTATGAACTAAATCTGTGGTCAGTGAGGAACAAACCAACCTGAAAATAGCCATCCTCGCCCTAATCACCTGCCTTTTTGATCTCCTAATCAGCGGAGCTGAAGCCCAGTCCCTGACCTGTCAGGTAGCCCAATGTGGATTCATGAATTATAGCCCCCCCCCCCCTCTCCTGCTCAGATAATCCAAAATTAATACCCCTGAAAAACAGGTAGAGCAGGCCGGGTGGAAACGGGAATAAACAAAACTCTTGATGAAAGACTTCATTTTAAAGTTGCAGTGAGTATTTTATCTATTTATACACAGCCCCTGCCCCCACCCCTGCCCCGGTTACAGGTTGGTGTCACGCTAGGCGATGCTATCAGCCTGACTGAATGTTATCGTGTTGCCGTGCGGGTGATAACGCTGCAGAAAAGCTGAGCTGTTGGGTCGTATCAGCGAGCCGAGCTGCTGAACTCTGAGCTGGGCGTGACGCCGGCCCACAGACACCGCCTCCTCCACCTGGGAGTCGCATTCAGGTTAAAGGCCGCGCTCTCTCTCCACACTCCATTATCAGAAAAGAATATTAAGTTTGGTTTGTTCCTTATTTTCTTTTTTAAAATCATGAGATAAAAAACAACAAAATGTCTCCAATCAGTATTAAGTCTAAAACAGATTACCCCCGTATTGCATAGAGCTCCATTGTTGTCCAAAAACTATAAAAAGCCTCCTTTCATCAATGCGAACACACTGTACTTTGCCAGAAATACACACTTAAGCTTAGATATTAATCCACAGCTGAAAATAGACCCAACAAATTAAGCATTTACTTCAATTTGAGATGATTTCAGGGAATTAATGAGCATAAAAAATGAAATAAAATGCACGCATATGAAGCTTTTAAGGAAATCAAACATATAAAGGATGTTTAAAACAAATCCTGCAGGATTTGTGTTTTAAAATATCTTCTCCAGGACACATGTTGATCATGCCTACAGGCCACATGAGAGGAAACCAGCTGCTATGGCAGTAAGAAGGATAAAAAGAAAAAGGTTGCATTTGTCTGATAGAATCTGCAACACTTAATCAGTTCTGCACATCGATGCTTATCGGGACTCCACATTTAGCTCCGAGATTGAGCCGATTTGTTTGTTGCCGGGCCACCTTTCGTTGAATAACACGCAGGAATGCACCACAACACGCCCTGCCACCCCCCTCCTACATCCGATTTCCCCTTTGGCCCTGGCCAGGCAGCTCACCAGGACCATCTCCTGACATAACCCCACACCAGCTGCAGGTTTTAAAGCCCTGAAAGCGCTCGCCGCTTCATTCTCTCAACTGTTAGCTGCCTGCTGTGGGTGTGAGTGGAGGTGTACGGGCTGGCTGGGTGGGTGTTGTGGTGGAGCTGGTTAGACGAGACCAGACTCGCCGAGCTGGAACAACACTGGACGCACGTGACGGGAGCACACCAGAGACCATGTGACCTCTGCAGGGTACAGCCTGTGCCTTGGCTTCCAGACCGGGCTGCGCTGGAGCCCATGCCGGCGAGAGAGGAAAGACTGGACGGGAAGTGGAAGGGATGGGAAGGGAAGGGAGGGGGTGAAAGTGAGAGTGAGGGAGGGAGGGAGGGAGGGAGGAGAGGAGAGGAGAGGCAGGCCGGATCATGCCGTGACGAGCTCCTGTTTGCAGCACACGGCGCCTGCATGTGTCCGTCACATGGCCCTGCACGCTGCAGGAAACTCCAGCCGCGTTCACGTGAGAGGTAAATGTGAAACACACACACACACACACACACACACACACACACACAGACCCAAACCCTGCACAGCATTCAGGTCCAGCCTCTGCACACACACAAACACACACGATCCTCCTCCTCTGGAGGATCTGTTCATCTCGTCTTTCCACCCCTGAGAAACATCAGCTTGGATGTCGGGGACGCGTGAAATCATCACAGGAAGCTCGTTTCTGTCACGTTTAACAAAAAAACGATGATTCATTTATAGTTTTCTGCCTGGAAACTTTAACGATTTGAAGAAACCATAAACTCTACAAAGCTTTAATTCCGATTGTTTACAAGTTTATTTCACAAGATGCAGAGAGTTGGATCAGACTGGGATCACTGCCAGCTGAATAAACAGATGTTCCAACCATTTTCAGGCGTTTTAGACTTAAATGAGCCGTTATTCTCTCTGCGGTCGTGCTTTGAGCTGCTCGTCCCCCCGAGCAGGACTCCTAAAACCTGAGGATTTCATCTAAAACTTTACACTCGGATGTTTCAGCGTCTCAAGAGGTTAAACTTTCAGCTTTCGCTATCAATTATCGACTTTTCCCTCGTGTTTAGCCACGTTTTAGTTTTTTTTTTAAAGAATGTCATTATTTCAATGTGTTGATGCGCACGTTGCCTCAGGCTCAAACTGCAACAGGTAGTAATGTGAGACTTTTTGGGATGATTTGATGAGGATGTGAGGAACAGGATTATCTAAAGGCTAACCTCCGGCACATACACACAAGCACTTTATAGAAAACTTAAGTTGTTAAGCCACTTTTTTCTTTAAATTCTGCATTTTTTTCCTCCAGATATTTGCAGTTTTTAAATAAAAAAAAATAACTCCCCTGTTTCTTCAGCACAATTTGACTGATTAATCTCTCACCTATAGACCTTTCTGGACCTTATGTTTGCTTTTTTGTCCACATTAAATCACCTTAAATGGAAACGATTTAGGTCAATTTTGAAAAAAGAAAAAAAAAAAGAAGCAAACTGAGCCTTGTGTGATGCATTTGCCACATTACAGATGAAGCAATGTAGAGTTTACACAACCTAATCGAGGTTTCTTCCTTCCTAATCTTCCAGCTATGAGGAAGTGTGTGTGCGTGTGTGTGTGTGTGTGGGGTGTGGGGTGTGTGGGGATCTGCAAACATCGGGCAAACAGCCCCCAACTCAACAGCTATAACGGGACTGTGTTTGTAGCTCCGCTGGGTGGGAAGTTCTGGACGATTTCACCCGAAAAACACACAAACAGGATGGGACACATTTAATGTAATCATGCTGATAAACGATCAGGGTCCTGGAGGAGGGGGGGGGTGGATGGGATTGATTAGCATTCATCTTCTATCATCAAATGAAGCCTTTGATCAGAAGATCGATACCTGACAATCTGCATTCTTGTGACATCGGCAGACTCTATGAGGCCTTCACTGACTCCATCTCGCTGCTTTTCAGAGTGTTTGCAGGTAAAAACCTCAAACAGCTTCACACGGCCGTCCAGCAGAGTCTCCGTCTGCCTCATCATCAGATCGTCTGCCAGCTGCCGTTCAGAGCAAAGCCTGCCTGTGAAACGCAAACAGCCCCCAGAGCTGCGCCGGGGTCCGGCCTGCCCGCCTCTGCTTCATGTTTACAGCGAAGTCGGCTGCTAGGAACCATGTAAATGGTTCTGTTGTCTACTGAATTAAAAGCCTGAATAGATTCTTGGAGAAGCTCAGACTTCAGGCTGAATGCCTGCTTAATGCCAGCTCGTTACCGTAATAAGATTTTCGATCATGAGAAGCCTTATTTGATCACCATTACTCAGAACTGATATGCTACGTGGTTCTACGAGAGGCTTTCGTGAAATTTTAACGAGTCTGTGGGACTCTTGCAGACCTCAAGAGTCAAAAGCAAAATGACGTTTTACACATCATCGTTTAAAATGTTATTAAGCAGGTCTTCATGGGAGGGCCCGAGCTACATGAGGGTCAATAGAATATACTAGGTTTTAATTATCAGCTAAAAACAAGCTTATCATAAATCAATTTTAGAGGAAATTACATCCCATGATGCAACTTTGCAATCACTGCCCACAAAAACTGTAAACAAGGATAACCAGTCTGAATGAGACCGTGCTGCATCCTGGATTTGGGCCTATTCTAGTGGTCTAGGACTAAAGTCCAGCTCAGGGCTGTAAAACAGAACTGGACTATGTCAGTCGGGTCCAACCTGCAGTGTGAACCTCTAACCGGGAAGATATTTGCCTCCTGGACGCGTCGCCTCGTGTTACATCTCTGCTGTAAATGAGCCTTTTAACAAACTCTCAGCATCTCACGTTTAAAGGTGTATACGTGTGAAGCAGGTGTGCTCAGCAGCAGAGACCTCAACAGCCTCTCATCTTCCCTGCACACCCCCCCGCCTCCACCCCATGACATCGAGAAGGTGCAGAAAGTGTGAGCATCCACGTGTGCAGGTGTGCACGTCAGGCTCCGCTGCATGTGCTTCCTACCTGCTGTGCTGGGGCTGTGGAGGCAGGTCTGAGGAGCCATGGCTGTGTGCACCGACGTGGTGGCGCGGCTGCTGAGGTCCACCACAGAGGGCGTGGGCGGTGCGGGTGGAGGGGCCTGCTGCAGAGGGGCCTGCGGTGGCTGTGCCGTCTGCGGGGCCTGCTCGCCCTGAGCTGTGTTGGCAGGGATGCCGTTTTCCGACAGGAACTCCTCCAGGTCCATGTATTCCAGCTGAAAGTTGTCTCCATCGTAGGGCAGGGTTTTGTCCCACAGAGTCGGACCCAGGAAAGCCGACTGTGGGTGGTTGGCTGTGCTGCTCTCATCGTCCAACTTCTTCTCCTTCTCCTTCTCCTTCCCAAATCCTGCAAATGTGCGCACACAGTCATCCCTTTGTGTTACAGTTTCAGAAGGATCACGGGTCGTTGCATGAGTATAAATAGAAAGATGACTGGTGTTTTACTCTAAAGGGTTAGTATAAATAATTCAACAGCAGGAAATCGTATATACCACACACTGAACACAAAAATTCAAGTAAAAAAACCAACCCCTCCCCCATCCAATTAAAGATTTATTAAAACTATTTAACAGTAACTTAAAGTTGTAAATATTTTTCTGTTTGGACAAATAAAACTACGTCAGTCTGAGTGAAATAACAGAAAATTATAGTATTTTTGTGGACTGATGCTTTAATATTAAATACTAAGCATCTATTTATACTCATAACGTAATGACTTTCGTACATTCACGGATGTAAACAGAATCCAAAGCTGCTTCAAAACAGAAACGACGCCCTCTATCGACAGCTTTTAGCATCGCTAATAACTCCCAACAGAAGCAGAGGGTTTAACGGTTATAAACAGCACGTCCGAGTAAAAAACACTTCGTCACAAAATGATCAAACTCAAATAAAGTCAGCTCTTTGTTCATTTACATAGTAATTATACGATTAAAATAACCTGGCAGCTCAGCTGAGCTAAAGTTCACGTCAACCTGTCAGTCAAGTAACATTAAGCCGAGAAACGCACCTTTTTCCCCCGCTCATCTTTGACGCTCTCTGAATTACAAGATTACATGCAATTATTTTACATAGATCGTCAAATGTAAAGATGACTTACTTTGACAACAAGAAATCTAAACTCTCTTTTACTGCGCTTTTTTCTGTCAAATCAATGAAAATCTACTCAACAACCACAGTAGAAAGCAGAGTGTGTGCGAGCAGGTGAAGTTTTGGATATTTTCTTTAAAACAAAAACAAACGTACCGTCATCGTGATGGAAAGGCAGCTTTAGCGGGTTTTCCAGCAGGGATTTCAACACGCCGTGAGTCGGCGGCAGGAAAGTTGGATTTATAGGAAGCGGTCTGGCCATTTTCTCCATATGTCTTGAAGGGCAACCGGCGAATTAAGCTCCAAACCCCCCCGAAAAAGAAAAAAGAAAAGAAAAGAAAAAAAAGAAAAAAAAAAAGAAACCAAACGAGACCAAACTCGCGAGCCGGCCCGTGGAGCGATCAGCGCAGGTGGCAAAGCGACGCCGGGGCTCGGATGGAGAGGACGAGGCTCCGCGCAGCAGCAAGACGGCGAGCTGTCTGTCGTCGAGGCTGACTGGCAAGTAGCTGGAGGAGGAGGGCGGAGGGAGAGGGGCTTTGGAGCCGCTACACTCCTCCATCCATGTGCGGAGACGGGCGCTGCTGACGTCAAAGCTCCAGGAGGGCGGGGACAGTGGTACATTCATGGGACGCGGGAAAAACGAGCGGGGCCGCTTGAACCGTGCTGCCTTTACTGATGGCTGGGAAAACAGCAGATTTACATATCTAAGTGCTTGGTTTATATAAAATACTTTATTAGAAAGAATAAAAATTTAAAATATTATGCAAGTAAAGTTTACATAATAAAAATGGGTGTTAAAGTATCATTCTGTCAAGTGTCCCTAATAACCATATATCAAATAAAAATCAAATCAAGTTTATTTATCGCCCTCTACAGCAGGGGCAACAGAAAGAGACAACAAAGCAAACACATCATAAAATGCAAAGTAGATAATGGAAAATTAAGAGCTAATGTATAAAAACACCAACAATAGTACAAAATCAGAACAGGCTGCTCCTGTGAGCGCCAAGGTTATAATAGTTTTAGACTTTCAATTAGTTTCAGTTTTTATTTAGTTTTGACTTTTGTTTTTCACTTCAGCTAATTTTAGCTAGCTTTTTAAGCGAGTTTGCTAGTTTTTATTAGTTTTTATTTTTTGGAAAATGCTGAGTTTTAGTTTAGTTTTTATAAGTTTCAGTGTAAGTTTTATTTCTTTTCTGGAGATGGGATATTTCTGCTGTGACATTCAAAATAATCAGAAAGTCACTGAGCAAATTCAATAGATTATATAGAAATAGATTTCATAACAACCCAAAAGGGTTGTGGATTAAATGAATTTACAAAGACTAAAAACTAAGGATGGTTTTGCAAAAATTTTAGTTAGTTTTAGTTAGTTTGTAAAGACACAATACATTTTCAGTAAGTTATCATTTTCTAAAAAACTGTCATTTTTAAAAATTTTTTCAGTTATTTTTATTTCAGTTAATGAAAATGTTTTTTCAATTTTTTAGTTTTGTTTTTTTCGTTAGTTTTAGTTAACTATAACAACCTTGGTGGGTGCATGGTGTACATAAAAGAAAATATATATTTTTTAAAAGAAATAAGCTAGTTAGAATTAAAAGCCAGATGAAAAATGTAGGTCTTTCGCTTAGATTTAAAAGAGCCCATATAGTGAGACGAATGTCAGGAGGCAGCGAGTTCCATAATCTCAGGCCAGCAGCTGATATAGATGTTTACATCTAAAACATGACCAATAATAAATAAATAGCCATTTTAAATCAACTTTAAATTAAATTTTTCCCCGCTCTGATCTTTTTTCACACAACTTGTTTCTAATTTTATGCGTTTATGCACAGAAGTGCATTCTTTACCACATATGTCAAGCATAACTGCCCACATGAAATGCAACCACCACCACAAAAATTTAATTTCTTTTCTCTTCTTTTTCAAGCTTGCCGTTGCACAGAATTAGGCCAAATGAGCAAAGCGCACAACATGCCCCAGGCTATGGCTCTTTTTTGTGGTTTCATGATGAGTCTCATACAGAAGATTGACTGCGTAATTTATGTTTACAGACAGAGGCACATAAATCACACATAAGTTGATGCCGTAACCTGTTTCCAAATGCTTTCATGTCTCCTCCACCTAATGCTGTCATGCATTCTGGTATGTTACATTCAAAGACTGCAACATTTCAGTCATTCTTCGTTTAAAACCTGCAGTTGGACACTTCCTCGCTCTAACACACCTGGTTTAAATTTAATGGATTGTACATTACGTCATTAAATTTCAGTCAGGTGGGTTGAACATGTAAAACTTAAAGGATAGTGGCCCTTGAGGACTAGAAATGGGATCTCTTGTGTACACTGTAACTTAAAAAGCTTGTCCTCTGTTGTTGTTTTCAACCAAACCAGAAGCATCTCCACAGTTATGGCTGTGGCGTAGTTCCAGTCTGAAAACACATTTAAATGATTTGGTTTGGGGCAATAAATTTAAGTGGAACAAACAGTAAATGCTTTAGTCTTTCAAAAGTAAAAGTACAAACTGTTTCACTCAGTTCAAATCTAGTGTAAAAGATTAACACTATAACAGAATATAAAACACAATCCAGGAAGTCATCCAACAGGCTTTTTCACACAAAACACAAACCGTTTTTATTTTAAACGGGCTACTTGACTATTATAAGTAGAATCCAATAACTTTTAAAAGTCAATGCTCAGTTGAAAATGGTTCAAGAAGAACAAAGCTATTATAAAATTGGAATAAAAAAATGTTGGCAATTGAAAAAAGCGCTGTAATATGAACATAAATTTAATTTAATACAGACTCTTTTCAGCATTAAATTCCTAAGAATGTTTATATTTCATCATGGAAAAAGTTTATAATAGAAAGATTTAGAGAATCCTAAAAATCGAGTTCATCACTGCAACCAGTCAAAACTCCGCCGTGAAAGCAGTCCTGCAGGAAAATATGCAACAGGTAACATTTACATCCAAATCTCCAAAAACTAAAGGAGGTCCAAAAGCAATTAGATGTTTTTGTTTTTTTTCTGACTATTCCAACTACAACTTCGTAGGAATTTGTGGAAAACTCAAGCAGAGAAAACTATCTGGACAACGTCATGCAGTTACAACAGCTGCTCGTTTGGGGTAGGATTACCCGGAAATACTACTGACCAAGACAAAAATGAATGAATGAATAAATAAATGGGAAAAAAAAAATCCAACTTATCAACTGCACAAGACCAAAAAAAGAAATCTTTCTTCAGCCGACTTGTTCTCAACAAACAACGAAATCCACCCGATATACAGCATGCTGATTTCAATTTTCTCTTTTCCCTTTGGTGTTTAAACCCATGATTTTCACAAAAAGTTGCCCATAATGAGCACGGGAGAGGTAGCGAGCTAACCAGCAACCTCACTTCCTCTTAGGTTCATGTGCAACTACAACTTTTTTGCACACCAAATGCAAACCAAAACCACACCTGGATTCACCAACAGGTGAACTGAACCCTCAGTTTTCACCAGTTTGCTTGCATTCAAACAGCAGGGCCGGACTGGGACAAAAAGTCAGGCACCCGGTTTGTATACGGCACACAAATCCGAGCTTTTTATTCCACGTATTCACACACAAACAGTTCTAAACCACCTGTCCAGTTCTTGTCTCTCGCAACAGGACTCTTACATTATATGAAGAGGGGTTCCTCACGTTTTCAGGCAGAAACACACACATACCACTGGATATTTTATTCAGTAACATAAGTGTAACCCTGGTGTTTTTCCAGCGTTATGCTAAATAAGCCATGTAGTTACCATGTAAAAAGAAATTTCCACAAAAGACATGAACTAAAACCTCAGAGAGGAACATTTAACATGCAGGCATAAGAAGCTGCTGCAACCATTTACAACCAGATAAACAGTAAAAAACTGATTAAGTCAAAAAGTTCCCTCATCAGCATTTAACCTGATAATAAAACGGTCCACTGACACACTTTAGCAGCCGTTTCTGAGCTGGACAAGGACAGATGTGGACAGTATAGCCAAGCAGTTCAAGTAGATGACTAATTTTAGTTTATCACAACACATAATGGATATTTTAATCACAAGGAAATCTCATTCAAGGTTGGAATAACCAGTAGCTTCTCTGTTTGAGCAGATGTGAGATAACAGACCTGCAACAACCCACAGCAACATTTACAGTAGAAGGAAGCTGACAACGGGTAGTAGCAGTTTCATTATTACAGCTCCATAAAAAGACCCATGCAGAATCAATTTGTAATTATCGTGTTAGGTTCAGGTGAACGTTTGCAGCCTGTAACACCAGCCATCTCTCCTTTATCACTCAATTAAACGGTGAAGTCACGTGATGCTGCTCCGCATAGGGCACCATCCGACAAGTTTTACATGTTCAGCACCTGACTCAAATTAATGACGCGATGTAGGATTCATTTAAATTTAATCAGGTGTGTTGGAGCAGGGAAACACCTAAAAACCTGCAGGTTAGCAGCCATAAGTGTTGGAGTTTAAGGACTTGTGTCTGGCTGTCGTCATCATGATTACTGAGGTCAGGCACACCTGGATTAATCAATTTGTCCAGTGGTGAAAGACAGGAAACAAAGGAGCTGGCTTAAAGACACACAACGGAACTTTTAGCAGTTTTCTCAGTGACGCGCCCCCTATCGGCCACTAAACTAGCAACCATCTTGTATCATACCTGCACCGTGATTCACTCCAGCCAGTAAAAGACAGTCTTATCTTGACTCTTGTTCTGTCCCTTCCTCTCTTCCTTTTCCTCTCTTCCTCCTGTAATGTTTCCTTACCAAATCCGACATGATGTGCGTTCAAAACACTCGCGGGGTTGATCCCTGGTTTACATCCGGTTGCTAGTGAGTGACGCGGTGCTGCAGCCAATAGTCGGCTGCAACGTCACAGTCTGTTCCCGGATGGGAATCTTACATAGTGCTGTTTCTGAGCCCCGGGACGCCTCTGGGCAGTGACGGCTCGAAAATGCGCAAAATGAATGTTGGTGTGCCATCAAAGCGAGTCAGAAACGCAGATTTTTAAGGTCTAAAAGTTACGTTGTGTGTCTTTAAGTTTAGGGAGCAGTGGAGTTGTGCATAGAGCCCAAAGCCCGGAAAGTGCAGTCAACACTACTGAAAGGGAAACCATCATTGTTGTCAACTTAACGACTTTGTCGCTATATTTAGCGACTTTTCAGACCCCTCTAACAACTAATTTTCAAAAAAGCACCTAGCGATAAATCTAGCAACTTTTTTTGGTGTTCGTGGAGACAGATCAAGTTAATATCGGTCTCCGTCCGTTCATCGGGTGATGCCTGCCATCAGCCCCCCCCCCCCCCCCTGTTTCCCAGCACTCACTCACTGTTCACACTGTCCTGGTGCAGCAGCAGCCCTTCCAAGCTGCTGTGAGATGTTCACTCATGATAAGGTGGGTTTTGGCTTTCCTATGGCATTTTATTTTATTTTTGCCATAACGTCCATTGAACAAAATATGTTTATAATGGTAAATTGTCCATTATAGCCAAACGTAACAGTTGCCGCTTATTTCCTATGATGCCTTGTGGCACACCTGGCTCTTTTTTGCATCATGACTCAAATGTGTTTGTCACTCCTTCAGTACCTTTGTAAATTGGCAATGTAACACATCTAACAGGTAGTTTGGACGGCATCATATGGATCTGCGCATGCACCAACTTGATTGTCCATTGTGGTGACGTCATTTAGCCACTTCTGGTGACTTTTGGGCCAGCCAATATCGACCTCTCCCCCCGAAGAGTTGGCAACAGTGGATACCCTGCAACTTCCCACAGGCCACACAACTGTCACAAAATTAAATACATCATGGATTCATAAAAAGGAAGGAAAAAAGTCAGACCTCTGTGAGAGCTGCAGTTCTGTAGAAACTCTGACCAACCCCTGCCATTCGCACCGAACGGCAGGAATTGGTCATCCGCAACTTAGACAGAACGAATCACTACCTTTATGTCTCGTCCCTGTCCCTCCCCTCACACTGTCCCCACGTGACCCCCCTGTGTGCCTCTCACTGTAAACAAATATAGCTAGCGGACTGCTAACTGCTGCTGCACCAAAAACCAAACCAAAACAGATGAGGATTAAGTCTCGGAGGCGTTGACGTTTGCAGTGTGGACTTTCTACACCACAGAAGGAGTTGGAAGTGAGTGGATTAAAGCTTTTAAAAACGTGGTTTGTCAGCTGTTTACTATCAAGCTAACGAGCTATCCACTCAGCTGATATTGTTATCCTGTCTGTTAAACATCGGCGCACACGTCCCTGTGCTCTGAAGGCGGGGTTTTGGGTGGTGTGTTCTTTTAAAATGTCACTTGTTCAAACCGTTTTTCCAACATTGCCAACCCTAGCTTTAAATAGTCTCCATCTGTGTTTTTGAAAACATTGCAGACCAGCTGATTTGAAGTCATGGCGCCAAAAAGCAAAGCGCTCCAGGTCACATGGTTTTTGAGAAGGGCAGCCCCCTCAAAGCACCAACATGTGTCAAGTGCTGTATTTTGACCCCAGAAATCATCTATTATTACTTACATTAACAATAATACTATAATACATTCAAATATTTGGCTAATGTTTGGGTCAAAAGTTACACAGTATCCCTTTAAGTATGAAGTGGAGCCCTATACCCATAAAGCTCCTCTTGGCAAAGCAATTTTGTTGGGCACAACGTGACAGACCATTATTGCGGTTGCTAAGATGCCGGGCAGGACAACAAACAAAAACAAACAACTAAACCAAAAGGTGTTGCAGGGGCAGGTGATCCACTACAAACAAAAACAAAAAAATCTGCACAGAAAAGGTTGAAACCAGACTTCACTCTGCACAGTTTCAGACACTGTGACAGACGAGGAGAAGGATGATGCTCTGAACAAAGAGAACCACAGAGCCTATACTGTACAGACATACTGATGAAATACTGAGCAGGTCAGAGACAAAGACCTGCGGTGGATTAAGGGCAGGAAGCAAAAACTGAAAAGAACAAAGGAAGCATGAACTATAACATGAAACAGGATGTAAAAGGTAACCAGAATACAGAACAGGACTAAAACCATCTGAACACAGACACACAAAGCCAGCAGCAACCAAAGCTAAAACCTTACATCCTACAAATTTAAAGACACCAAAACAATGAAATCCCTTAAAGACTCAGTTGTTTTTGGAAATATTAGCACATGTGATAAAGGTTATGCATACTAAACCATTTATGCTCCTAATGAGGGAAGATCTTGCCTATTTCAGCAAAATAAACCACATAAAACTGGAAACAGCTGAGCAGATAGAATCCCCTTTTCAAGCAAAATAGGGGAAACACTTGTTCCATCGAAAGAAGAGCCGAAGCAACACAGTGAAACAAGTGTAGAGTAAACAAGAGTAAACAATCACTTTTGTTTGGCATCAAATCCAAGGGTTGTTTTAGATACAAATACGGCCTAAAAGATCCTAAAATATGCTGTATAGTCAGACAGCTGTCCTCTTCATGAAAACAGCAGCTTCATTTTGTGACAGTGACACAGATTACATCCTGAACTGGCACAGTTTCTCCTCTCAGGTGGGACTTGCTCATATTTTTAGCATAAACCCTGCAGTGCCTGTTTTTTCCTTCTCTCTCTTTTTTTTTTTAACACCCTGAATTGCAGAATTGAAAGTCTTCTGCTTTAAACGTGACAAAGCGAGCTTCCCCGAGTGAGCTGCTGCATGACGCGAATCTCAACTTGACCTATTTTCAGCCAATGGGTGTTGCCTGGCTGCAATTCTATCCGAGCAGGTCGTGGCACATGGAAACTCATGCTTTATGTTGTAGTAGTGGCTGAGTCATAGTTTAAACTCCTCACCTTGCGCTGCCCTTTTATTTGCAATGACCGAACTGCGTCAGGACTTAAGAGGGAGAAAAATCAAACTGATAAAACAGGGCTGACAGGAATGAAAAGCTGAGGATGGATTGATTTTGTTAGAGAGATATATGACAAAAGGCTAATGAAAGCCGAACTGCACAGATGAAGCATCGACTGGGGCCAATCCTTTTATCTGAAACTGTCCTCCTGCCTGGGAAAATGTCACGCCAGATCAAACAATGCCATCAAAGCTTTGTCTTCTACATCACAAGAAGTTGAGGTTCAAAGCCATGCTAAATTGGAAATGGCTTTTTGTCCCCGAATTTCTAATTCTGAGGCTCTCCAGGGGTTCATGGCAGTTGCATTCCTCTACAAGTGTTTCCATGTCTCTATGACTGTCTTTACAATTAAGGTTGCAGTCACTGAGGCTTCAATTGTTGAATCCCGAATAAAAGAAAATAGTTTAGCTGAAGATTGCTGGTCAATATCTTCCGTGCCATCTGTAAATACAGTATAGTTATATACGTCAGCTGTGGGCGGTGAGCAGGTGGAGATGTGTTAGTGTAGTTCAGAGCAGAGAGCTGGGAACTCACCTGCTATGTGTTCTCTAAATATATTTCTATTGTCAGTCAAAAACAAGTAAAATCTGCCAACTTTGTTGAATTGAGACATTTTATGAGGGTCATCTGTGCAGATTTAAGCCGCAATTCCACCAGTTGCATTTCAACAGGTAAAAACTGGGAAGAGTGCCAGAATATCTAATCTGAGCTGTCCTAATTTTTTAGGACTCGTCAACTGGGGTCCCAATCTTACTCTGACCCCGACTTGAGATGCTGCAATCTATTGATTGGTCAAGAGAATCATCATGCGTGACTTACTGAGGACAAAGCTGAAACAGTGCCATGCTTAAATATACAGTGATTATTAGTTATTTAAAGGTGCCATGACATCAAATTTCACTTTTCTGGGGTTTTGGGGGTAAAATGTGATCTGTTGTGCACTGATGAGGCCACGTGAATGTCCAGAGTGAGAATCAAAGTTCCTGTTTATGGTCTGTCAGCTTTGTTTTTTTGTTCAAAACGGTTTAATCAGACAGCAGCTTATCATTCTACATAGTTTTAGCATACTATGTAATTCAATTGCTCCAATTGGAACACACTATTAAGCAAACAGCCCCCCCCCCTCCTCACTCCTTCAACCCTTTGCTTTGCTCTCCCCCCTCCTTCTCAGATTCAACTGCGTGTATGGAGCTAGTAGTAACTTCTGAGCAGTCAGGTCTGGGATTTTCAAACAAATGGATTTAAAAGAAAACTTCTGCAGCAACACTGAGGGAGGCGGCCACAACCTTGTCATTACCTGTAAGTTTATTTTCTAAATGCTGTCTTGTCTGATAAACGTAGCTCACTGTCTGAAATGTAAATGTTGCTAGCAGTTAGCCTTTAGCAAAGTCCGACCGCAGCTTGACCTACTTTCTCTAAATAAGGTCATAGCCAAATAAGGTGTAGCCAATCAAAATTAAGTCAACTTGGTCTCCGGGTAAAGCTGCATAATTACCGCATCCAACTCTTTTACTGATGAAGGGAGGTCTAGTGTGCCAAAACAATCCCCCGCTGTAAAAAGTGAGGTTTTTTTCTTTGGAGAACTAACATAGGCAGCAATGTCAACTACATGAACTAGTTTTTACTGCTATGTCATCACTCCTTTAAAGGTGCAGTGTGGAACAAAATCCAGAGGTGAATGACAAATTTAATACATCATTAAAAACTATATTGGTATCTAATTGCTTCTTTCAACTTCTGCTTTTCTTCTCCTAGAATGAGCCAATTTAAATCATCTTGCTGTGGGTCCACAAAAATGGCAGCTGCAATATTTGCAATGGCACCATTTTTACTACGGTGTCTCTGAATGGACAAACTCCTGTGTGAAGTGAGAACCCTCTGAGCTTTAAAACTGCAGTACCATCTTTGGTAGATGCTACAGCACCGTTTGTAGCAAGTAAAAGGACCAGAGAAAAAGACACGTACACATGTAGGCCTACACAACGTTGAAGAGGCTACCTGCAGTGCAGCCATCGCTGCAGCTGAGGCCACCAGATCCACTCACCAATGAAAACATGTCTGGAAAAATTTCAGCCACTGATGGCCACCAAACCAAACCACATCAAAGTGTTCAGTCCTGAGTATCTTGGTGGATGCAGGGCTTTAAGGGCCAACCCGTACCTGCTTTGTCAACTGACTCATCATGCAAATCATAATGTGGATGAATCACCATAGCAAATATTGGTGAACTGTGACATCATAGTGTTGTAAAGGAATTACTTTAAAGTTATCCATTAGAGAAACACGAGTAAACTGTCAGTTTTAAACATTGGCAGCCTCCAGTGATGGCAAATTTATTCATTATATTCTCCATTCGATCTTTACTTGCTTTGTTTTATTAATGTTCTAACTTAAATGTGCTTAATAAATAAAGTGGATTGGATTCTTTTCACATCCTGTGTCTTCTCAGAGTTCTCTCCAGCAAGTAAAAGTCCAATGCCTCTTTGTCGCTTTCTTTTCAACCCTCTCCTTAATGTCCACAAAAAAACAAACAAAAACAAACAATTTGTGTTGATACCCAGTTGCAGCTGCATGATGCATTTCCATCAACGCATCCATGATGTGATGACCAGGCTAGAAATAAAAGTTGTGAGTTTCAGTTTCTCAGCCTCAGGATGCTGCAGGGCAACAGCAGCTTGGAGAATTTACATAATAAATGTTTGTGTACCATCAAAACAAGTCAGAAGCTCAGAGTTTAAAAGTCAGGAAGTTAAGCAGTGTTGCTTTCAGGCAGATTAGATTTCTGACATTAACCAAATAGTTTTAATTATTAGCCTTTACCAGTAAGATGTGTTCTAGCTGTGATTAGAGGTGAGCAATCACTTTTTTTTTAAAATCACGATACAATATTTTGTTTTAGTAGGTAACAATTCATTTTGATTCAGGGGCCAGTAATCAGCATGAGACAGCATCATGTGCTGGTTTAACACAATCATTTCCACCCAGTTTTTATCCTCAGCTCAGACCTTTAAAGGAAGAGAAACGTTCTTCTCCTCATGTGATGAGTGAACAAGACGTGACATTGAAATAAATTGTGGATGAATGCAAACAACAAATCATCAGTGTAGTTTTGAACAGAGTCCCTGTGGCCCCGCCTGAAAAAGCCTTACTGGTTTCTGGTTATCAGTCTCGGTCCGTTTGGGGACTCGGACCGGCTGGGGGCGGGGGTGGTCTTCCGGACCGAGATCGCGTTTATGTTGCACCATAGTCAAACGAGCCAAATGGGCCAAGAATCTCAGGTGGCGCTGCATTCTGATTCACCATGTGCGAGGACAAGATGCACGAACAAGAAGGTTCTCACAACTTCCGTTTCCTTTCCACAAAACCACATTATTTTGCAGGAGGAGCTGGATACACTTTCATCAGACCAAATGAAAAGCTTTTACTTCCTCGTAACTCCACGTCTGACCACGAGCCATCTTTATTACTGCAGTCCCACATGCGTTTGTTGTCTTAGCGTTTATCCACGTTTGCCCAACGTTTTACCCACAATGCCAATGCAGTTTGTAATCCACTTCCTGTTTTTGGTTCACTTGAATCAGACCGAGGCCCGTGTTTGTAGGCAGACAGAGTTTGGTTGGTTGTTTGCACATTCACATCTCCCCTAAACAAAGCGGACTTTCTGAGCAAACGGACTCTGATTCGAATCAAAATCTTTGTGAATGTACCCTTAAAAAAAAAAATCACTAAATCACCAAGTCACTGGTTCCTTAATCATCTCTATTCGTAAGCAGAGTCAGTACTAACTGGTTTGAATGTATTGAAAGAGTGCATCAATTTCACCTGCAAAGTGGCATGACAAGAGGATCACGTAGATATAATCTGCATTTAATATGGGGCAGAAAAATTAATCACTTCTCAGCCAGGTCTTATCTGAAATGTTATGAGCCAAGTTTAAGAGTCAGACGTTAAAAGGCCAAATGGAAACAAGCAATGAAATGAGGTCTAAAGGCCGGTGAGTTAAAAGTGAGAACAAGCTGCAAAAATGTACTAACACATACTGACATTAAATCAGAAACGACATGTTGAATTACAGAGGGCACCTATAAAACACCCGAGGAGTGTCTTTGGCTGGTTACTAAACACTGATGAGATGCATTGCCATGGCAATGTGGGCAATGTTTGTATAAGCGTACACAAGAATATCATGCAGTGTACTTTAATGTCTAGAACAATGAGGTAATGTGGCCTCTTACTCTATGCTGCAGGGATTATTTATTGACAATGTTTTGGTTCAATATGGATGTACAGAATCCAAGCAAAGTTTAACCACGTCCTTAATCAGGGCCAGACGAAGATCCAAGTTAGAATGAAACCTTGTCAATAAATAATCCCTACGGCACTGAGTAAGCGTGTAGCCACTTATTCATTTCTCACTTACATTTCAATGCTTAATCATGTCAGTCAAGTACTTCAACCATAAGTAGTACAGAAGAACAATAAAAGTCCAAATAAGGACAAAAGAGGAGAAAAACAGCAGTGTAGTCACAAGGCTGACCTCAAGAGTCCAAGCTCGATAAACCCTCTGAACTCTTTGCATGTTCCATGGTGTTTGTTGATAATCCAGCATTATAGAATCAAGTATGTTTAATTTCATTCTTGGAGCAGGTGATTTCCCAAAATGCTGCAGAACGATAAAAGGCATCGTGCAGCTGTAGAACAGCTCAGCGTGATGAAAAGGGACAGTAAAAAGGTTCCCAGCGTGCTGATAACTGCCACGATGGGCTCATGAACAAGCATCAGCAAAGCCGTTTTCATTCATGCCCTGACTGGAGTCCTGAAACTTTCCAAAGCAGTACTATGTTAGAACAAATCAGACTTCTTTCAGGGACTTTCCACAAGTACCAAAAGTTACTTTTTTGTAACATCGGTAAGTGAGAGGATGTGCAAACCAGGCAGCAAAACTCCCAGAGCACTTGCTGCTGCAGAGGGAGTTGAGCAACTGTGCGCACTGGTAAAAGTTGCAGCTAATTTTCTGGCATTTTTAGCGCTTTTCACTTACTGTGTGTACAATCAGTTGCATGTGGTGAGCTGAAAACAAAAGGAGTGTGCCTCCTTTGCGCTCTTATCTGCAGCCCAAACACTGCATCTCGAGCTGAAACAGCACTTTCTCCACATAATGTTGGAAATAAGATTGTACTGCTTCCTAATATGCAGCGGTAAGGATCTACCAAAAGGTGACCCATTAAAGGACATCATGGCAGATTCACTGATGCAGATGGCTTTGGTACATCTGATTTTATTTCAATCTCGTTATGATGCTTTTTACACAATATATTGTGATAAAAGAGGTAGTTTGATTTTAAAATTTGCTCATTTATTGTGCACAAGTGTGAGTCCAGGTCTTTCTAGTGGGGCTGCAACTAACTAGGTGCCAATTTTCCATGGTTGTTTTTCTCTGCCAATTGCTCAATGAAAGACGCTACCATAGTAGTGACGCCATCTGCCTTTGCGCCTGCACAGCAGATCTTGTAAACAGAACAGCATAGCTGCTGAAGGGAAAGTGGGGGCACCTCCAATGACAAACAGTGACTGATACTCAGCCACTTACTGCAACCAAAACAGTAAAATCACTGGAAGATGCGAGTTTCCTCTGGAGAATCGTGCACGAGTAGGAGATGTGTGTGTTATTTCATATATGTTGAGTGGGAGGAGAGCATCTTGAGAAATAGAAGCTTTTCTCATAGGAAAGACAGTTGTGGGCGGGGCTTAAGCTTGCGCCATACTCTGTGAGAAGCAAAACTTTCTTCTTGTTCTCGGGGCCACGAGAACAAAACTACATCATTTTGTTGTCAGGGACATGACTGAGGACGGCTTGTGGCTTGTTCTCGACCCCTTGGCCAAGTCGAACTTTCTTCTCGTGGGGATCCGAGAAGTATTGTGTGATTGGTGGGACATTTGAGATGGGCGGGGTTAACGCGGACATGCTTCTGCGTTTCCGCAGATCCGAGGTTGAACAGAGTTTTAACAGCTGATCGAGGAGGTGAAAAAGTACAAATGTATACATATATCACACGTGGCATTTAAATGCACAACGCGTGCACAACCCCATCCTGCCACAGACGAAGTTTGTTGTAAATGTATAATCACTGGGTGAACACCTCCCCCACCCCCCGAATGTGTTCCCGGTTGGAAAACTGCTCGAGTATGTATTGACTTGACAAAAACTAACGTTTTCCTTGTTCTTGCAGTCTCGGGGGCAAGAACAAAGTTCTTGCTTCTCACAGAGTATGTAATAAGCTTGACAGTTCAAACTAAACTGTTATTCTTGCTCATGGTTCGAAAGTGTGCAGAATCAGCTCCTTTAACTCCTTAACAATACCTTATTAGAGAGGCATGAAAACTAACATGGGACTGCTGAGCCACGTCCACCATTGCGAGCTCCAAACTCTTCCTCCCCTTAAAATCCCTTTTACACGGTGTGAAAGGCCAGGTGTGTGTGGTCTGTGCTGTATACATAAAAGATATGAAACACTGCTGTGGGCAGTGGCAACTCAGTGGCCTCTCTCAGAAGGATACACCTGGTCACACTGAAAACAATGAATGATTTAATGAACATCTAAAAGTTCAGGGTGTTGACTTGGCCTCTGAGCCCTCTGGATCTTAATCGGAGCATATGTGGGATGTGCTGCAGAACCAACGCTGATCCATGAAGGCCGCACCTCACAGCTTATAGGACTTACAAGGACCTGCTGCTACAACGTCTTGGCGCCTGATACCACAGGACACCTTCAGAGGTCTTATGGAGTCCATGCCTCAGTAATAAAGCCATTAGTGGTAAAATATTTAGGCGTTTGACAATTAAGTACATTGAGTATTTTCAAAAAAAGGTAGGTTCATCCAGATTACAGCCAATATGACTCATTTCTTTCATCCCTTTAGTTTTATCTTGCAGTCAGCATTTAGTGTATTGTTTTTCTCAAAGTATTATGCAAAACTCCTCTGGTTATTATGCAAACACACTTTCGGTGGTTTTCATCTGAACCATTATTTGTTGCTCCCATAGGGTTAAATTTCAGCCCCTGGGCTGATGTTTTTGTAAATCTAGACATGCATTCAGAAGAATTGCGGTTGAATATGGTGTGTGGGGTGGCCTCCTGTGTCTGGCCTACTTTTCCTTATTAAACCGCATCATATATGCGTTTCCTGTGGGATTTCCATGCATTTAAGGGTAAAGTTATAGGCTCAGAATTGTGTCAGTTTTTTTCCAGCATGGCGATTGCTCCCATTGGATCCCACAGTGCTGACATCTTTATTTAAAGTGTTTAAGTCATGATTTTTTTCCCAAGTTTATGCTTTTTTAAAAAAAAAAAAAAAAGTCTTGCTAATCAAACTGCAAATTTACTTTCTCCTGAACTTTTTATTCAGATGTATGACAGGAGCTACCATTTATTATTTGTTGACATGCATCATCTGTCTCTATGCAGCTAATGAATATCTGGAAATGAGAACCACCAACCCTGACAACAGTTTGTCAAACCAGACGATTTCCTGTGCTTCCACACTCAAGTCTTTATAGTCGAATGTCAGAGTTTGAAATCACATTTTCACAGAACTGATGTTCTTTCAGTTTTTCTTCTGTGTCCCTGACTAACTCTGCTGCAGTGATTCAGGAGCATGCTGCTCTGTTCAGCTGACCGCTTTCATACAATGCTTGTTTTGTTCAGCTAATACGTCACACATTTTCCCTCTACTGACTTTTCTTACAGTTTAACAGCACATACTGTACCAAGCACCTAACTGCTCAGAGGGATGGAGTAATGCTCTACAGTATACATATTTACCCACAGCTGATAGGCCACATATGACCCATCAATACATGTGCTTTAGCCTTTATCCTTTGGCCTCACAGCTGCACACATCTAGTTTTGAGAGAATCATTCATTTTCCTTAAAGACAAAAAAAGTTGATAAATCTGCACGAGATACAATGTCTACTATCTGATAGTTATCAAAGTGGAAAACAGCCAAAAGAAAAAGAAAACAAAACATGTCAATCAGTGCAAGATAATGCAATTATATGTTCCTCAGGAGGTGCATAAAAATGGACTTAAGTCTAGACCAGAGGTTGTCAGAGTGAGAGATGTGCTAATCAACAGATGTGAGATAAAGACTAGAGGTGAAAGAAAGGCACAGTTTTGTGTTGGTGCAGTGATTTCATCAAATGGTCAGTAGATGGTTTTGCACATCTATTGAAAGCAATCTCTGAATGCAAGTACTGGATTCCTACAGTTTGCAAGATTAAAAACTATCTTGTGTCTTTCTAATGTACTATGTGAATAAATGTCCAAAAGTCACCTCTTCAGCACTTGTTTTTAGCAACAGCAACCACTTTTATTCCACATCAAAGTGATATCTGCACTGTTAAAAACAAATAAAAAAAAAAATACGGTGAAAAACTGGCAGCTGTGGTTGCCATTCTTTTCACCGTAAAATTTACAGTGAGAATGTAGAGAATATTACGGTCATTTTTCCAACTGGGAATTTTACAGTACACAACCGTTATTTATTCACGGTATTTTCTTGCAATAACAGTTACGGTTAAAAAAAGTTAAAAATTTTTGTAAAATTATAGTGGAAAACTGACAGCTTTTCACTTTAAATTACGGTAGCAATGTACAAATTGTTTCGGTATGCCATATTGTTATCCATAACTTTAGCAGTATACAACTGTTATGTTTTCATGGTAGTCCTACAAAGGTAACAGTTAAACACTGAAAAACTGGCAGCTGTAGTCTACATCTTTTTACCGTAATCTTTACCACAGCTGCCAGTTTTTCCACTGTGGCAGTTTTTCACCATAAATATTACAGTAGCCTCATCAACATACCCTTGTGTCTTTTTCTTTGTAACTAATTTTTACGGTGAGAAACTGGCAAACGCAGCTGCCAGTTTTTTCACTGTAAAAGTTAGTGTTCAGTAGCTTGTTACCTGCAGGTTTGTTGTAAAGAGGAAACCCAAACAGCCAGTTCAACCTTTTACATGTTTTAGCAAACAAACTATGGGATCCTGTTTACCAATTATGCTCACAGCGTAATTCCATTTATCCAGCAGAGTCCAAGTTGTAGCTACACCACAGCCTAGACCAGGCAACTATACTATAAAACCTACTGCAAGAGCTAAGACGTCTACGGCCCGGTGTGGCCCGTACCTGCCTACACACCTTTTGCGCCAAAACATGTTCTCATTTTCAAAGTTCAAGTTCATGTAAACCAACGGTTCAGTGATTATATGCATCATCTCTCGTTGCCTCATTTCTGTGTCTCACACATTCTACCGTAGTGAAAGTAACTCAACATTTAAGTATTTGGCCCAAAGCTGTTAACATAATCCACCAAAATCCACTGTAACCTCCTTATTTATGAAGATTCGGACAGTTTCCAAGCCTCACATTAAGAGGATGATCTAATGAGAAACTTTTACAGAAGCTCGTTCTTCCTCTTTTACATTCTCAAAACCTCACATCTTACATGATTATCTCTCTCATACAGTATATTGTAACAAAAGGTGTCCCTTAAGTGCTGTGTGAAAACACAAATGTTTGCAACATTATCCCTGGTTTCTTAGAGATTTTACTCAGCCAGCTACAAGGTAAGAAGTCTTAAAGATACAGCTGCCAATGCTCTGGAACATTTATGAATATTAAGTATTGATGTGAATAACTGCCTCCCCCTTTTCTATGTGACCTGCATGTCATTTTCCCACTTGTTCCTGTTACCGTGGATACATTGATATATGCATGGCACTGACAACAGAAAAACTCATTAAAAGGAGCCTCATCCTGCACACTCAATATGCTGGTACTTTCTGTGGCCGTTCCCTCTGCATTCTGGGCAGACTGGAACATATCCAGATGCGAGAATGAAACTAAAGCTCAAAATCTGCTATGGAGTTCATGTGGAAACAGCAAACTACAGAGAAAGTTTGGCCCTAGCTGTCTGCACACACTCCAAGAAAACTCAGGTATGCATCTGTTAAAGCAGCTTGTGACAGGTGTTCTTACATACCTGCTGATTTTTACATTTGTGGTTCAGATAAAGTATTTTATCTCGGACCAGTCTGACATAAAATATATAAATGATTGACTTTATCCAAATTTTAGTGAGCCCCACAGCAAATTCTATAAATATTCAGTGTAAACTGCCGTTTTATAAGTGCAAGTGAATGCAGCATATAATGTACTTGTAGATGACCATTATTTGATGTGATCACATATAAAATCTGTCCGTTTTTTAAAATTATTACAGCAAAAGCCAGCCAGTGATTCACTTTGTAATTCTGTTGCGGAACCTTAAAAAGAAAAAATAGGTTAATGAATTTAAGAACATTTCTGTGATGTTAATTCCATCGTCATTCAAAGTGCTTTCTTGTGCTGATGTGAAACAAATATGTCAACAGATGTCTTCAACTTACACATAGAATTACTCAACATTGTGAAATAATCATGTATTCACAGTTTGGCCAAAAAACAAAACCTGAGTGTCAAATGAATAAATAAATAAATGAATGAATGAATGAGCAAGCATGTGTGCATGCATTTCAGATTTCACATGAAGAAACATGAAAAAAACCTGTATATTTTCACTGGACTGAGACTTTCCTAACAATAATGAAATGGATAAACAATAACAACCCTCTAAAAAGAAATTTAATACCCAAAGTAGAAACCTGACTTGCTGCTTTAAACATATTAAGAAGCATCAGATAGGGTTTTATTGTCTTCTGAGTACCAGGAAGGGGGGAGTCCCAAAAGCAGGATAATAAATGCTGGAATAATCCAGCAGCACCGAGGCTTTAAGCCTGCTGTAGCTGCTGCTAAAATGATCCTGAATCGGCAACAAAATGTTACATAACACTTAGCAAAGCAATTACATGGACTGAGTACGGTTATCCTTCGCTTGTAACAGCAGTGTGCTGTGCTTCAATCTGCACAACCACTCAGCACTCGCTGTTAAGTCATGAACATGTTTGTCAGGCATGTCTGATTCTTCTATCAGAGTCCGTTTGCAGGATGCAGTGTCCTGCCTTGAAGATACTCAGGAAATTCATACCATTTCTGGAATGTTGATAAACATGCACATGCTGCAAGGCATTGTGTAAGTTTCAGGCCTAATTTTAAAGTTAATCCAAGGTGAAAGACGAGCCTATTTTTAACCACATGAGCTCTGATATATGAAATAAGAAATGTATGCAAGATGAGGCTAAACATCACAATGATTTGTTCATACTTACATGTTTGGTCAGTCTCAGGATTGCTCATACATTTTTGCTTTAACGGTGCCATGACAACAAACTTCACTTTTCTGTTGTTTTGGGAATTGTAATATAATTTGTTGGGGGACAGAAGAGGCCATGTGAAGGTCAAGAGCGAGTATCAAAGTCCCTGATCATGGTCTGTTCAGCTTTGTGTCTCTGTTCAAAAATGGTCAAACCAGACATTTCAACATATCATCTACGTAGGTTATAGTTCTGCGCCAGTGTTTCTCAATCCTGGTTCTCAGGGACCACTGCCCTGCTGGCATTCAAGATATTCCTACTTCAGCACACCTGACTCAGGTGAATGGCTTGTAAGCAGGCTTGCAAAGAACTTGATGAGCAGTTGAGTTGATCTGAATCAGGTGTGGTGGAGCTGGAAACCTGGAATACATGCAGGGCAGGGGTCCCTGAGGACCAAGTTCTATGTGATTCATATTCCTGTTAGAGCACACTATCAAGCAAACTTATTCCTCCCCCGTCCCCTCTCCTTTCACCCTCTGATCCCACTCTCCCCCCCACCGATACAACTGCACGAGTCTAGCTAGTCTGACCGTTGAACATGGGTGAATTCAGGGTGGGTTTTGGAACAAGTGGGAGTTGAAGAAAAAAAAAACATTCTGCAGCAACACTGAAGGAGGCAACCACAACGTTGGCATTACCTGTAAGTTTATTTTCTAAAATGCTGTCTTGTTTGGTAAATGAACGTTCAATGTCTGAGGTGCCCATGATGCCAACAGATAGCCTTTAGCAAACTCCAACCGCTAGCAGGTTCGACCTAGTTTTTCCAAATAAGGTTGTAGCCAATCAAAAATTAAGTCAACTTTGTCTCTGGGCAGATCATATCATTACCACACCGAACCTTTATTGTAAGAAGGGAAATCTGGCGTGCCAAAACAAACCCCCTGAAAAAAGTGACGTTACTTTTCTTTGGTGAATTAACATATGCAGAAATATCAATTACATAAAATAGTGTAGTTTATACTGCTATGTATCACTCCTTTAAGAGATGCTTGAGTACAGTTTGTTACTGTTTTTTTTTTTTTTAGCATATGTAAAAATTAATATTTGACAAATTTTTAGCATCTTCGTCTTTCATGTTTTACATGTGAGAGACAACAAGGCTGGTGGCTTCAATGTGCAACTCAAGATTCATGTTCTTGAATAGTTGCATGCTGTGAGCAGTTTCCCAGTTACGTGGATGTTTAGGCCATTTGCTTATTTTTTATGCCCAGTTCACATACACTATAATATTACAGTTAAATTCCTTAAAAATCCACTGACATCACCACTATTTTTTATTTCTGAATTTGGAAGAAAGACTCATTACCACTACTTTTCATTGAGCAGTCCCCATCTAAGCATCATTAGACAGTTCTGCTCTGATCATGTCAACATTTACAAGTGTCATGGTTCCACCTAGAAGCCATTATCCTGTAAACACTTATTCAGACAATCACACGCCTCCAAACGCTGTGCAAAGGCAATGCTGCATACATGCCATCAGAGTGCATCGAGGAGGACACTTTGCTCTTGAGAGGCTTTACAGAGGATAATTCACCTTAAAAGTAACTAGATTTGACATCAGTCATTGAGGAAATTTGAAAGTAGCTAAATCTGGTAGAACTAGTTGGCACCACTGCTGGGATCTGTCTTCTTATTTAAAGCTGCAGTTTTGTCCCCACTGTGAGAAAATGGATGATGTTTTCGCAGATGAAGAGTCTGCGAGTTGGGTTGGCATAAACATGTTCATCTAGAATAAAAAAAAAAAAAAAAAAAAAAAAAAAAATCTGGCACATTGAAACCTTAGGCTAAAAACTGCCTTTTGCATTGATAAATGAGGCCATTGGTCCTGTCAAAACACTGAACACCATCTTAGGCGTGAATATACTGGTGTTGACGATAACAATGAGAGTATAAAATATGAAAATATAAGTTCATGTACATAATCAGGACACTAAACTGTATGGGGTTCAACCCCGCCCAGCCCCTTTCTCTGTCCTCCCACACTTGCTTTGTAGTGGATGTTAATGATCACATCGTGTAGTTGTTGGTGTCACTGATCAGATCCCCTCTTCCAGTTTCCAAAGTCTGTCGGACCAACTGAAACACAGAAGAAATGCTTTTAAGAAGCAAATTGGATTCCTCACAATTTTAAAATGGCATACAGATGGAAGGTTTTATGTTTAGCAAATTTTCTGGAAGTTAAATTAAAAATAACGGCTGATTTTGTTGTGTGATATTTCTGGAACTGCTGGGTTTGTTGTTTGTACTTTTTTTCATACTACATGATTCCCCTTTTAACTTAAAAAACAAAGAGACAAGGATCTGTTTTCATATCATTATCTTTGCAAGTGAATCTGCAATCCCATAAAGCCTGAAATGCCCTTTGGCCTTGTAAGCCAGTGCCACTGCTGTAATAAGCTCACATTTGCAGCCAGCATCGCAGCAAACAAGCATACAGCACTGTTTAATCCAGCCTGGGACTTTTGCAGGTGTATTTTTGGCTTAGGAACAGCTAAAAATGACTCTCCCAGTCAGTAAAGCTGTCCAACACCACATCTTGATGCACGCATTGTGCAAAATGTGGGAAAAGAGGGTTAGTTATTCCCTGCGGATGAGAGTCTCAGATGCTCATTTTAGTAAACTGCAACACACCATAAAACATTTAAAAAGACCAAATCTTTCTCTAGGTGTGCTCTGTTGTGACATGTATGTTATTTGAGCCACTCTTTGCAGACCTCCATACTGACAACTCCCACAGCTAATATTCCACTATTCTGGTCAACAAATGCTTCTGAACCAGTTACTTTTCTTTCAGAAGGTTTTCTCGAGTGACCTAAGAAATAAGAAACTCCAAACTCTTTGTTTGTCATATGCATGCAACAACATGTTGTTTCCTGAGAACAAAACTAGGCTACGAGGAATTCTTTAACCAGATCTAATTTCTCTGGAAAGTTTGTAACAACAGCTCGATTCAGAAAATAGGTGAGTCATGACAAAAGGCTGAGTGTCGACTTCATAAATTTCCCGGAAACATGATCTGCTTGATGTGTTTATTAAGTAATCACAGGGCTCAAAATTAGGACTATAATTTGGGAAGCATGTTTGGATAATTAGACCAAACCACCCCTCTGCTGTCATCTTTTTGATTAAAAAGAAAAAGGAAAAAGAAAAACTTCAGGCTTTCTGCAGCCAAACTCAGCACTTCCTGCCGCCTCTCCACCTACCTGCTCATCATCTCTACTTGCTAGCAGGTGAGAGATGTCAGGTGTAGGGTTATATCATCTCCACATCCCACACGATGCATTAAAACACTCGCATCTCCTCAAATTCCCACCCCACACACGCATGGCTGCAGCTGAAACAAGTGGCTGACAGAGTGTATTTCTATTTCTGTGCAATGAGTCCATTTAGAGAGGTAGGCTAGAAAAGTGATGTATAGGTGTGTGTCCCGGATTGCTGTTCTTTAGATGAATCTGTTTAGCATGCTGATGGATTATAGTAAAAAAACAAAAAAACAAATGCAGATCTGAATGTTTGCATGTGTTATATGTCTCATCTATAGCTACTTAGACATGTTAAAACCTGTATCACATAATATGAAGAACTTCTCAGTCTTATAGGGATTTTTCTGGAAGACTGAAGCAATTTTTGTTTGGACAGGGTGACAATAAATTAATAATTTGGCAGCTTTGTTGAGAGAATGACACCAATGGAGTGTGAAATTTCAATTTCAGAACTGAGAAAATGAAACAGTTGATTATTACTCCTCGGAGCTTTGGTAGAACTTGATTATTTTCGATTATTTTACCACTCTCAGCAACTAAAGGGAATGTTACAGTTTCATCACTAGGGGTGTGACAAAATAAGCCCACACTGAAATATTGCATTATTTTTATGTTGCAATATATCAATATTAAAAGTGCTGTATCAATCTTTTTCACTGCAGGAAACTTGCAATTTCATAAATCATTTTCCAAAATCTCACGCATTTGCAACAGTGCAGCATGCAGAGAAGCCGGTGCTTTACACTGATATTTATGTGCATCTACAGGTTCAGACTAAAAAAAGCTTTACACACAGTGGAAAGTACAAGTTAAAAGTGTGGCCAGGCTTTCATAGATTTTCTTTGCCAGTTGTATGAGGTTATAATGCACTGACTGAAATGTTTAACTTTCATACAGTTGTGTGAAAAAGTGTTTGCCCCCTTTCTGATTCCTTACTTTTTTTTGCATGTTTGTCACACATGTTTCAGATCATCAAACAAATGTAAATGTGGGACAAAGGTAACAAGTAAACAGAAATGCAGATTTTTTTATTCGGTAAGGGGGGAAAAAAATAAAACCTCCCTTGTGAGAAAAAAGTGATCCCCCTCCCCCGTTAAAGCATAAATAAACCGTGGTTTATAACATCTTTGGAAAACTGAGTTCAATTTCTCTAGCCCACCCAGGCCGGATTACTGCCACACCTGTTGTCAAATCAAGAAATCACTTAAATAGGACCTGCTTGATGAATTTAAGTAGACCAAAACATCCTCAAAAGCTAGACATCATGCTGTGATCCAAAGAAATTCAGGAAAAAAAATGAGAAACAAAGTCATTGAGATCTATCAGTCTGGAAAAGGCTCCAAAGCCATTTCTAAAGCTTTAGACTCAGAGAACCACAGTGAGAACCATTATCCACAAATGGTGAAAACATGGAACAGTGGTGAACCTTCCCAGGAGGGGCCGGCCGACCAAAATGACCCCAAGAACACAGCGACGACTCATCCAAGAGGTCACAAAAGACCCCAGAACAACATCAAGAACTGCAGGCCTCACTTGCCTCAATGAAGGTCAGTGTTCATGACTCCCCATCAGAAAGGGACTGGGGGGGCAAAAATGGCTGCATGGCAGAGTTCCAAGACCAAAACCACTGCTGAGCAAAAAGAACATAAAGGCTCGTCTCAGTTTAGCCAGAAAGCATCTTGATGATCCCCAAGACTTTTGGGAAAATACTCTGTGGACTGGACGAGACAAAAGTGGAACTTTTGGAAGGTGTAGGTCCCATGACTGTAGGTACAACTTAGAATATCACAATATATTGCAGGGTCACAGTATCGCAATATTGTATTGTGACCCACATATCGTGATATGCATTGTATTCAAGTCTTTTCCAATACCCACCCCTATTCATCACCAATTTTGACCTGCATGTCTGTAAAAAATGACCCAAGATGGAGGAATCAGATGCAGATAAGGTACGCAGTGACCCCAAAGGTTACATGCAGGCAGCTACAGGGACAAACCAGGAGAACAGAATGGGGGTACACAGCATGAAAGACACAAAGACACAAAGACCGGTAGAGAACAATGGGACGTTTGAGGAAATGAGGAGCAGATAAGAGAATTTGGGTGTGGTGAAAAGGTGAGTGGAAATGGACAAAGACTTCATGTGGAAACAACAAAACAAAAGCTACCCTGGTAAGACCGGAAAATATTTGATCATGGCATACTTGCTATTGGAAAAGTTTGAGA
>JALJCO010002518.1:0-2500 GCA_023101725.1 Atherinomorus stipes
GTTTATTCCTGCTGTAAACGTGTTTATTTCTGCTGTAAACATGTTTATTTCTGCTGTGAACATGTTTATTCCTGCTGTTAACATGTTTATTTCTGCTGTAAACATGTTTATTCCTGCTGTAAACATGTTTATTTCTGCCGTAAACATGTTTATTCCTGCTGTAAACGTCTTTATTTCTACTGTAAACGTATTTCTGCTATAAACATGTTTATTCCTGCTGTAAACATGTTTATTTCTGCTGTGAACATGTTTATTCCTGCTGTAAACATGTTTATTCCTGCTGTAAACGTCTTAATTTCTACTGTAAACGTATTTCTGCTGTAAACATGTTTATTCCTGCTGTAAACATGTTTATTTCTGCTGTGAACATGTTTATTCCTGCTGTAAACGTGTTTATTTCTGCTGTAAACATGTTTATTTCTGCTGTGAACTTGTTTATTCCTGCTGTAAACATGTTTAGTTCTGCTGTGAACATGTTTATTCCTGCTGTAAACGTGTTTATTTCTGCTGTAAACATGTTTATTTCTGCTGTGAACATGTTTATTCCTGCTGTTAACATGTTTATTTCTGCTGTAAACATGTTTATTCCTGCTGTAAACATGTTTATTTTTGCCGTAAACATGTTTATTCCTGCTGTAAACGTCTTTATTTCTACTGTAAACGTATTTCTGCTATAAACATGTTTATTCCTGCTGTAAACATGTTTATTTCTGCTGTGAACATGTTTATTCCTGCTGTAAACATGTTTATTTTTGCCGTAAACATGTTTATTCCTGCTGTAAACATGTTTATTTCTACTGTAAACGTATTTCTGCTGTAAACATGTTTATTCCTGCTGTAAACATGTTTATTTCTGCTGTGAACATGTTTATTCCTGCTGTAAACGTGTTTATTTCTGCTGTAAACATGTTTATTTCTGCTGTGAACTTGTTTATTCCTGCTGTAAACATGTTTAGTTCTGCTGTGAACATGTTTATTCCTGCTGTAAACGTGTTTATTTCTGCTGTAAACATGTTTATTTCTGCTGTGAACATGTTTATTCCTGCTGTAAACATGTTTATTTCTGCTGTGAACATGTTTATTCCTGCTGTTAACATGTTTATTTCTGCTGTAAACATGTTTATTCCTGCTGTAAACATGTTTATTTTTGCCGTAAACATGTTTATTCCTGCTGTAAACGTGTTTATTGCTACTGTAAACGTATTTCTGCTGTGAACTTGTTTATTCCTGCTGTAAACATGTTTAGTTCTGCTGTGAACATGTTTATTCCTGCTGTAAACATGTTTATTTCTGCTGCAAACGTGTTTATCTCTGCTGTAAACATGTTAATTCCTTCTGTAAACATATTTATTTCTACTGTAAACATGGTTATTTTAGGCGTAAACATGTTTATTCCTGCTGTAAACGTGTTTATTTCTGCTGTAAACATGTTTATTTCTGCTGTGAACTTGTTTATTCCTGCTGTAAACATGTTTAGTTCTGCTGTGAACATGTTTATTCCTGCTGTAAACATGTTTATTCCTGCTGTGAACATGTTTATTCCTGCTGTTAACATGTTTATTCCTGCTGTAAACATGTTTATTTCTGCTGTAAACATGTTTATTCCTGCTGTAAACGTGTTTATTTCTGCTGTAAACATGTTTATTCCTGCTGTAAACATGTTTATTTCTGCTGTGAACATGTTTATTCCTGCTGTAAACATGTTTATTTCTGCTGTGAACATGTTTATTCCTGCTGTTAACATGTTTATTTCTGCTGTAAACATGTTTATTCCTGCTACAAACATGTTTATTCCTGCTGTAAACATGTTTATTTCTGCTGTAAACATGTTTATTCCTGCTGTAAACGTGTTTATTTCTGCTGTAAACATGTTTATTCCTGCTGTAAACATGTTCATTTCTGCTGTGAACATGTTTATTCCTGCTGTAAACATGTTTATTTCTGCTGTGAACATGTTTATTTCTGCTGTGAACATGTTTATTTCTGCTGTGAACATGTTTATTCCTGCTGTAAACATGTTCATTTCTGCTGTGAACATGTTTATTCCTGCTGTAAACATGTTTATTTCTGCTGTGAACATGTTCATTTCTGCTGTAAACATGTTTATTTCTGCCGTAAACATGTTCATTTCTGCTGTGAACATGTTCATTACTGCTGTAAACATGTTTATTTCTGCTGTGAACATGTTTATTCCTGCTGTAAACATGTTTATTTCTGCTGTAAACATGTTTATTTCTGCTGTGAACATGTTTATTTCTGCTGTAAACATGTTTATTTCTGCTGTAAACATGTTTATTCCTGCTGTAAACATGTTTATTTCTGCCGTAAACATGTTTATTCCTGCTAGAAACATGAAGTTGCCTTGCAAACATGGGGTCTATGAGGATTTAACCTGTAGGGGGCAGCCCAGGCTCCTGTCATGATGTCAGACTGATAGTGATGTTGATGATGTCATGATGATGATGTCACGGTTCAGGACCGAGCAGAGATAAACTCAGAC
>JALJCO010002518.1:7500-35000 GCA_023101725.1 Atherinomorus stipes
CTCCGCTGGGTGGGGCCGTCCAGTCCCTTAGGGGCCGCAGGGGACTGCAGCAAACTCTGCCTCTCACCCAGTCCAACACGGTCTCCATAGCAACAGACGACAGGCGCAGGATGGGGGCGGGGTTAACGGAGGGGGAGGGGGCGGAGCCGAGCCACAGACGGAAACTACTATGACTTGTGGATTGGAGGGGGGCGGAGTCCCGTCAGAGAAATGCCACTGGCCAGAGGAGACTGGGAGAGGCCTCCGATTGGCTGCAAGTCCGCCTCCGCTGAGCCAATGGGAGGACGTGCAAGGCATGCTGGGAGGAGGAGCTGGAAGACAGGAAGAATACCATCGTCTATAAAACCGCAGAAGACAGGGACATGTTGGTCACCATGGTAACGACACCTAGAGTAACACTGAAACCCATCCCAAACCGCCCCCTAAACGCCTACGCCCCCCCCCCCCCCCACCGTTTGTGCATTCCTGCGGAGACTCCCTCCATTTTCAGCGCCGTCCCAAACCGTGGAGGCAGCGTGCGGGTGCTGGTATAACAGCTGAATCCCGCGCACGCAGGGTCTCCCCCCTCCCCCACACGCGGGGTCTCTCCCCCCTCACACACACACGGGTCTCCTCTCCCCCCTCACACACACGGGGTCTCTCCCCCTCACACACACGCTGGGTCTCTCCCCCCTCACACACACGCTGGGTCTCTCCCCCTCACACACACGCTGGGTCTCTCCCCCTCACACACACGCGGGGTCTCCTCTCCCCTCTCTCACACACGGGTCTCTCCCCCCTCACACACACACGGGGTCTCCCTCTCCCTCACACACACGCGGGGGGTCTCTCCCCCTCACACACACGCTGGTCTCTCCCCTCACACATACAGGGGGTCTCTCCCCTCACACACACGCGGGGTCTCTCCCCCTCCCCCCCACACGCGGGTCTCTCCCCCCTCACACACACGCTGGCTCTCCCCCTCACACATAGGGGGCTCTCTCGCCCCCTCCCTCACACACACGGGGTCTCTCCCCCCTCCCCCCACACACGGGGGTCTCTCCCCCCTCCCCCACACGCGGGGTCTCTCCCTCCCGCCCCCCCTCACACATACAGGGGGTCTCTCCCCCCTCACACACGCGGGGTCTCTCCCTCACACACGCGGGGTCTCTCTCCCCCTCCCTCACACACACATGGGGTCTCTCCCCCTCACACACACACACACATGGGGTCTCTCCCCCTCCCCCACACGCGGGGGTCTCTCCCCCTCACACACACGCGGGGTCTCTCCCCTCACACACACGCGGGGTCTCTCCCCCCACACACGGGGTCTCTCCTCCCTCACACACGCGGGGTCTCTCCCCCCTCATACACGCGGGGTCTCTCCCCCCTCCCTCACACACACATGGGGTCTCTCCCCCTCACACACACGCGGGGTCTCTCCCCCTCCCCCCACACGCGGGGTCTCTCCCCCCTCACACACACACACACACGGGGTCCCTCCCCCCTCCCCACACACATGGGGTCTCTCCCCCCTCTCACACACACACGGGGTCTCTCCCCCTCCCTCACACACACATGGGGTCTCTCCCCCCTCACAAACATGCGGGGTCTCTCTCACACACACACGGGGTCTCTCCCCCTCCCCCACACACGGGGTCCCTCCTCCCTCACACACACACGGGGTCTCTCCCCTCACACACACGCGGGGTCTCTTCTCCCCCCCTCACACACACACACGGGGTCTCCTCTCCCCCCTCGCACGCACACGGGGTCTCTCGCCCCCTCCCTCACACACACGGGGTCTCCTCCCCCTCCCTCACCCACACGGGGTCTCTCCCCCTCCGGGGGTCTCTCCCCCTCCCTCACACACACGGGTCTCTCCCCCTCCCTCACACCCACACGGGTCCCTCCCTCCCTCACACACACACAGGGTCTCTCGCCCCTCCCTCACGCGCACAGGGTCTCTCGCCCCTCCCTCCACACACACAGGGTCTCTCGCCCCTCCCTCACACAAGGGGTCTCTCCCCCCTCCCTCCACACACACGGGGTCTCTCCCCCCTCTCACACACACACGGGGTCTCTCCCCCTCCCCCACACACACATGGGGTCTCTCCCCCTCTCACACACACACGGGGTCTCTCCCCCTCCCTCACACACACATGGGGTCTCTCCCCCTCACAAACATGCGGGGTCTCTCTCCCTCACACACACACGGGGTCTCTCCCCCTCCCCCACACACGGGGTCTCCTCCCCCCCTCCCTCACACACACGGGGTCTCTCCCCCTCACACACACGCGGGGTCTCTCCCCCTCACACACACACGGGGTCTCCTCTCCCCCCTCACACACACACGGGGTCTCTCGCCCCTCCCTCACACACACGGGGTCTCTCCCCCCTCCCTCACACACACGGGGCTCTCCCCCTCCGGGGTCTCTCCCCCCTCCCTCACACACACGGGGTCTCCTCCCTCCCTCACACACACACGGGGTCCCTCCCTCCCTCACACACACACAGGGTCTCTCGCCCCTCCCTCACACACACAGGGTCTCTCGCCCCTCCCTCACACACACAGGGTCTCTCGCCCCTCCCTCACACACACACAGGGTCTCTCGCCCCTCCCTCACACAAGGGGTCTCTCGCCCCTCCCTCACACACACAGGGTCTCTCGCCCCTCCCTCACACACACACACACAGGGTCTCTCGCCTCCTCCCTCACACACACGGGGTCCCTCCCCCCTCCCTCACACACACACAGGGTCTCTCGCCCTCCCTCACACACACGGGGTCTCTCCCCCTCCCTCACACACTGGGGGGTCTCCCCTCCCTCCCACACACACACGGGGTCCCCCCCCCCTCACACGGGGTCTCTCGCCCCTCCTCACACACACAGGGTCTCTCGCCCCTCCCTCACACACACACAGGGTCTCTCGCCCCCTCCCTCACACACGGGGGTCTCTCGCCCCTCCCTCACACACACAGGGTCTCTCGCCCCTCCCTCACACACGGGGTCTCTCGCCCCTCCCTCACACACACAGGGTCTCTCGCCCCTCCCTCACACACGGGGTCTCTCCCCCTCCCTCACACACACAGGGTCTCTCGCCCCTCCCTCACACACACAGGGTCTCTCGCCCCCTCCCCTCACACACGGGGTCCCCTCCCCCCTCCCTCACACACACGGGGTCTCTCGCACCTCCCTCACACACACACGGGGTCCCTCCCTCCCTCACACACACAGGGTCTCTCGCCCCTCCCTCACACACGGGGTCTCTCGCCCCTCCCTCACACACACACGGGGTCCCTCCCTCCCTCACACACACAGGGTCTCTCGCCCCTCCCTCACACACGGGGTCTCTCCCCCCTCCCTCACACACACGGGGTCTCTCGCACCTCCCTCACACACACACGGGGTCTCTCCCCCCTCCCTCACACACACACGGGGTCCCCCTCCCTCACACACAGAGGGTCTCTCGCCCCTCCCTCACACACGGGGTCTCTCCCCCCCTCCCTCACACACACGGGGTCTCTCGCCCCTCCCTCACACACACGGGGTCCCTCCCTCCCTCACACACACAGGGTCTCTCGCCCGCTCACCTGTAACCGTTTCTCCTGACGAGGGCAGTGACGGCCTTGTCTGATTGGCTGGCTCCTCTGTCATCTCTTCTTCTGTGGTTCCTCTGGTTGAAACTGTGCAGAGTGAGCGGAACCGTTTGTTCGTGCGGTCCTCCCCTGAAGGAGACCACCATCCGCCCCACAAACCTCCCATCCTCCTCCTCCTCCTCTTCATCACCCTTTTCCTTTTGTCCATTTTCTGAAAACTCTTTGTGGTTCTTCCTCCTCCTCTTCCTCCTGCTCACCTCCTCCTGCCGTCTGCCCCTCTTCCTCTGTTCCGATTGGCCGAAAGAGGAGGGGGACAGCAGCTCTTCGCTTTCTGATGAAGATGAGGAGGAGGAGGATGTGCAGGCCGGTGCGGGGGCAGCAGGTCTCACTGATGATGAGGAGCTTGAGATGAAGGCTGCAGAACCTGAGGAGACAAAACCGGCTCACACGTTATGTCCCAGGTCAGGATCTGGATCCGGGTCCAGGCCCAGGACCAGATCCTGTGACATTGCCTAGCAACGTCGCTATAAACGTGATGTTGCCTAGCAACATTGTTATAAACACGATGTTGCCTAGCAACGTCGCTATAAACGTGATGTTGCCTAGCAACATTGTTATAAACACGATGTTGCCTAGCAACGTTGCTATAAGCGTGATGTTGCCTAGCGACGTCCTTTTAAACATGATGTTGCCTAGCAACATTGTTGTAAACATGACCTTGCCTAACGTTATTATAAACGCGATGTTGCCTAATGTTATTATAAACACGATGTTGCCCAGCGACGTCATAAACGCGATGTTGCCTAACGTTATTATAAACACGATGTTGCCCAGCGACGTCATAAACGCGATGTTGCCTTACGTTATTATAAACGCGATGTTGCCCAGCGATGTCATAAACGCGATGTTGCCTTACGTTATTATAAACGCGATGTTGCCTTACGTTATTATTAACGCGATGTTGCCCAGCGACGTCATAAACGCGATGTTGCCTTACGTTATTATAAACACCATGTTGCCCAGCGATGTCATAAACGCGATGTTGCCTAACGTTATTATAAACGCGATGTTGCCCAGCGACGTCATAAACGCGATGTTGCCTTACGTTATTATAAACGCGATGTTGCCCAGCGATGTCATAAATGCGATGTTGGCTAACGTTATTATGAACGCGATGTGGCCCAGCGACGTCATAAACAGGATGCTGCCAAGCGACGTCATAAACGCGATGTTGCCATACGTTTTTATAAACGCGATGTTGCCTAATGTTATTATAAACACGATGTTGCCCAGCGACGTGGCAAGGCGATGTTGCCCAGCGACGTCATAAACGCGATGTTGCCTAACGTTATTATAAACACGATGTTGCCCAGCGACGTCATAAAGCGATGTTGCCTTCGTTATTATAAAGCGATGTTGCCCAGCGATGTCATAAGCGATGTTGCCCTACGTTATTATAAAGCGATGTTGCCTTACGTTATTATAAACGCGATGTTGCCCAGCGACGTCATAAACGCGATGTTGCCTTACGTTATTATAAACACCATGTTGCCCAGCGACGTCATAAACGCGATGTTGCCTTACGTTATTATAAACGCGATGTTGCCCAGCGACGTCATAAACGCGATGTTGCCTTACGTTATTATAAACGTGATGTTGCCCAGCGATGTCATAAACGCGATGTTGGCTAACGTTATTATGAACGCGATGTGGCCCAGCGACGTCATAAACAGGATGCTGCCAAGCGACGTCATAAACGCGATGTTGCCATACGTTATTATAAACGCGATGTTGCCCAGTGACGTCATAAACGTGATGCTGCCAAGCGACGTCATAAACGCGATGTTGCCTTACGTTATTATAAACGCGATGTTGCCCAGTGACTTCATAAACGCGATGTTGCCTAACGTTATTATAAACGCGATGTTGCCCAGCGACGTCATAAACGCGATGTTGCCTAACGTTATTATAAACGCGATGTTGCCCAGCGACGTCATAAACGCGATGTTGCCTAACGTTATTAGAAACGCGATGTTGCCCAGCGACGTCATAAACGCGATGTTGCCTAACGTTATTATTAACGCGATGTTGCCTAACGTTATTATAAACGTGATGTTGCCCAGCGACGTCATAAACGCGATGTTGCCTAACGTCATTATTAAAGCGATGTTGCCTAACGTTATTATAAACGCGATGTTGCCCAGCGACGTCATAAAAGCGATGTTGCCTAACGTTATTATTAACGCGATGTTGCCTAACGTTATTATAAACGTGATGTTGCCCAGCGACGTCATAAACGTGATGTTGCCTAGCAACATTGTTATAAACACGATGTTGCCTAGCAACGTTGCTATAAGCGTGATGTTGCCTAGCGACGTCCTTTTAAACGTGATGTTGCCTAGCAACATTGTTGTAAACATGATGTTGCCTAACGTTATTATAAACGCGATGTTGCCTAATGTTATTATAAACACGATGTTGCCCAGCGACGTCATAAACGCGATGTTGCCCAGCGACGTCATAAACGCGATGTTGCCTAACGTTATTATAAACACGATGTTGCCCAGCGACGTCATAAATGCGATGTTGCCTTACGTTATTATAAACGCGATGTTGCCCAGCGATGTCATAAACGCGATGTTGCCTTACGTTATTATAAACGCGATGTTGCCCAGCGATGTCATAAATGCGATGTTGCCTTACGTTATTATAAACGCGATGTTGCCTTACGTTATTATAAACGCGATGTTGCCCAGCGACGTCAAACGCGATGTTGCCTTACGTTATTATAAACACCATGTTGCCCAGCGATGTCATAAACGCGATGTTGCCTAACGTTATTATAAACGCGATGTTGCCCAGCGACGTCATAAACGCGATGTTGCCTTACGTTATTATAAACGCGATGTTGCCCAGCGATGTCATAAACGCGATGTTGGCTAACGTTATTATGAACGCGATGTGGCCCAGCGACGTCATAAACAGGATGCTGCCAAGCGACGTCATAAACGCGATGTTGCCATACGTTATTATAAACGCGATGTTGCCTAATGTTATTATAAACACGATGTTGCCCAGCGACGTCATAAACGCGATGTTGCCCAGCGACGTCATAAACGCGATGTTGCCTAACGTTATTATAAACACGATGTTGCCCAGCGACGTCATAAACGCGATGTTGGCTAACGTTATTATAAACGCGATGTTGCCCAGCGACGTCATAAACGCGATGTTGCCTTACGTTATTATAAACGCGATGTTGCCCAGCGATGTCATAAACGCGATGTTGGCTAACGTTATTATGAACGCGATGTGGCCCAGCGACGTCATAAACAGGATGCTGCCAAGCGACGTCATAAACGCGATGTTGCCATACGTTATTATAAACGCGATGTTGCCCAGTGACGTCATAAACGTGATGCTGCCAAGCGACGTCATAAACGCGATGTTGCCTTACGTTATTATAAACGCGATGTTGCCCAGTGACTTCATAAACGCGATGTTGCCCAGCGATGTTATAAACGCGATGTTGCCTAACGTTATTATAAACGCGATGTTGCCTAACGTTATTATAAACGCGATGTTGCCCAGCGACGTCATAAACGCGATGTTGCCTAACGTTATTATAAACGCGATGTTGCCCAGCGACGTCATAAACGCGATGTTGCCTAAAGTTATTATTAACGCGATGTTGCCTAACGTTATTATAAACGTGATGTTGCCCAGCGACGTCATAAACGCGATGTTGCCCAGCGATGTCATAAACGCGATGTTGCCCAGCGACGTCATAAACGCGATGTTGCCTAACGTTATTATAAACGCGATGTTGCCTAGCAACGTTGCTATAAGCGTGATGTTGCCTAGCGACGTCCTTTTAAACATGATGTTGCCTAGCAACATTGTTGTAAACATGACCTTGCCTAACGTTATTATAAACGCGATGTTGCCTAATGTTATTATAAACACGATGTTGCCCAGCGACGTCATAAACGCGATGTTGCCCAGCGACGTCATAAACGCGATGTTGCCTAACGTTATTATAAACACGATGTTGCCCAGCGACGTCATAAACGCGATGTTGCCTTACGTTATTATAAACGCGATGTTGCCCAGCGATGTCATAAACGCGATGTTGCCTTACGTTATTATAAACGCGATGTTGCCTTACGTTATTATTAACGCGATGTTGCCCAGCGACGTCATAAACGCGATGTTGCCTTACGTTATTATAAACACCATGTTGCCCAGCGATGTCATAAACGCGATGTTGCCTAACGTTATTATAAACGCGATGTTGCCCAGCGACGTCATAAACGCGATGTTGCCCTTCACGTTATAAACGCGATGTTGCCCAGCGATGTCATAAACGCGATGTTGGCTAACGTTATTATGAACGCGATGTGGCCCAGCGACGTCATAAACAGGATGCTGCCAAGCGACGTCATAAACGCGATGTTGCCATACGTTTTTATAAACGCGATGTTGCCTAATGTTATTATAAACACGATGTTGCCTTACGTTATTATTAACGCGATGTTGCCCAGCGATGTCATAAACGCGATGTTGCCTTACGTTATTATAAACGCGATGTTGCCTTACGTTATTATTAACGCGATGTTTCCCAGCGACGTCATAAACGCGATGTTGCCTTACGTTATTATAAACGCGATGTTGCCCAGCGACGTCATAAACGCGATGTTGCCTAACGTTATTATAAACACGATGTTGCCCAGCGACGTCATAAACGCGATGTTGCCTTACGTTATTATAAACGCGATGTTGCCCAGCGATGTCATAAACGCGATGTTGCCTTACGTTATTATAAACGCGATGTTGCCTTACGTTATTATAAACGCGATGTTGCCCAGCGACGTCATAAACGCGATGTTGCCTTACGTTATTATAAACACCATGTTGCCCAGCGACGTCATAAACGCGATGTTGCCTTACGTTATTATAAACGCGATGTTGCCCAGCGACGTCATAAACGCGATGTTGCCTTACGTTATTATAAACACCATGTTGCCCAGCGACGTCATAAACGCGATGTTGCCTTACGTTATTATAAACACGATGTTGCCTAGCAACGTTGCTATAAGCGTGATGTTGCCTAGCGACGTCCTTTTAAACATGATGTTGCCTAGCAACATTGTTGTAAACATGACCTTGCCTAACGTTATTATAAACGCGATGTTGCCTAATGTTATTATAAACACGATGTTGCCCAGCGACGTCATAAACGCGATGTTGCCCAGCGACGTCATAAACGCGATGTTGCCTAACGTTATTATAAACACGATGTTGCCCAGCGACGTCATAAACGCGATGTTGCCTTACGTTATTATAAACGCGATGTTGCCCAGCGATGTCATAAACGCGATGTTGCCTTACGTTATTATAAACGCGATGTTGCCTTACGTTATTATTAACGCGATGTTGCCCAGCGACGTCATAAACGCGATGTTGCCTTACGTTATTATAAACACCATGTTGCCCAGCGATGTCATAAACGCGATGTTGCCTAACGTTATTATAAACGCGATGTTGCCCAGCGACGTCATAAACGCGATGTTGCCTACGTTGTATAAAGCGATGTTGCCCAGCGATGTCATAAATGCGATGTTGGCTAACGTTATTATGAGCGATGTGGCCCAGCGACGTCATAAACAGGATGCTGCCAAGCGGCGTCATAACGCGATGTTGCCATGCGTTTTTATACGCGATGTTGCCTAATGTTATAAACACGATGTTGCCCAGCGGCGTCATAAGCGATGTTGCCCAGCGGCGTCATAAAGGCGATGTTGCCTCGCGTTATTATAAACCACGATGTTGGCCAGCGACGTCATAAACGCGATGTTGCCTTCGTTATTATAAAGCGATGTTGCCCAGCGATGTCATAAGCGCGATGTTGCCTGCGTTATTATAAAGCGATGTTGCCTTACGTTATTATAAGCGATGTTGCCTAGCGGCGTCATAAACGCGATGTTGCCTTACGTTATTATAAACACCATGTTGCCCAGCGGCGTCATAAACGCGATGTTGCCTTGCGTTATTATAAAGCGATGTTGCCCAGCGGCGTCATAAACGCGATGTTGCCTTACGTTGTTATAAGCGTGATGTTGCCCAGCGATGTCATAAACGCGATGTTGGCTAACGTTATTATGAAGCGATGTGGCCCAGCGACGTCATAAACAGGATGCTGTTATAGCGGCGTCATAAACGCGATGTTGCCATACGTTATTATAAACGCGATGTTGCCCAGTGACGTCATACGCGTGATGCTGCCAAGCGACGTCATAAAGCGATGTTGCCTTGCGTTATTATAAAGCGATGTTGCCCAGTGACTTCATAAAGCGATGTTGCCCACGTTATTATAAGCGATGTTGCCCAGCGTCATAAGCGCGATGTTGCCTAACGTTATTATAAGCGCGATGTTGCCCAGCGGCGTCATAAGCGATGTTGCCTAACGTTATTAGAAACGCGATGTTGCCCAGCGGCGTCATAACCAGCGATGTTGCCTAACGTTATTATCGCGATGTTGCCTGCGTTATTATAAACGTGATGTTGCCCAGCGGCGTCATAAATGCGATGTTGCCTAACGTCATTATTAAGCGATGTTGCCTAACGTTATTATAAGCGATGTTGCCCAGCGGCGTCATAAAAGCGATGTTGCCTAACGTTATTATTAGCGCGATGTTGCCTAACGTTATTATAAGCGTGATGTTGCCCAGCGACGTCATAAGCGTGATGTTGCCCAGCAACATTGTTATAAACGCGATGTTGCCCAGCAGCGTTGCTATAAGCGTGATGTTGCCTAGCGGCGTCCTTTTAAGCGTGATGTTGCCTAGCAACATTGTTGTAAACATGATGTTGCCTAACGTTATTATAAGCGATGTTGCCTAATGTTATTATAAACGCGATGTTGCCCAGCGGCGTCATAAGCGATGTTGTTCAGCGGCGTCATAAGCGATAGTTGCCTAACGTTATTATAAACACGATGTTGCCCAGCGGCGTCATAAATGCGATGTTGCCCTGCGTTGTATAAGCGATGTTGCCCAGCGATGTCATAAGCGATGTTGCCTTGCGACGTTATTATACGCGATGTTGCCCAGCGATGTCATAAATGCGATGTTGCCTTGCGTTATTATAAGCGATGTTGCCTTGCGTTATTATAAGCGCGATGTTGCCAGCGTCGTAAGCGCGATGTTGCCTTACGTTATTATAAACGCCATGTTGCCCAACGATGTCATAAAAGCGCGATGTTGCCTAACGTTATTATAAGCGATGTTGCCCAGCGGCGTCATAAGCAGCGATGTTGCCTTGCGTTATTATAAGCGATGTTGCCCAGCGATGTCATAAGCGATGTTGGCTAGCGTTATTATGGCTTAGCGATGTGGCCCAGCGGCGTCATAAAGGGATGCTGCCCAGCGGCGTCATAAGCAGCGATGTTGCCATGCGTTATATATAGCGCGATGTTGCCTAATGTTATTATAAACGATGTTGCCCAGCGGCGTCATATAGCGATGTTGCCCAGCGGCGTCATAAGCGATGTTGCCTAGCGTTATTATAACCGCGATGTTGCCCAGCGGCGTCATAAGCGATGTTGGCTAAGGGGCGTTGTATAAGCGATGTTGCCCAGCGGCGTCATAAGCGATGTTGCCTTGCGTTATTCTAAGCGATGTTGCTCAGCGATGTCATGCGGCGATGTTGCCGCTTGCGCGTTATTATGAGCGATGTAGCCCAGCGGCGTCATAAACAGGATGCTGCCCAGCGGCGTCATACAGCGATGTTGCCATACGTTGTTATAAGCGATGTTGCCCAGTGGCGTCATAAGCGATCTGATGCTGCCAAGCGGCGTCATACGCGATGTTGCCTTACGTTATTATAAGCGATGTTGCCCAGTGACTTCATAAGCGATGTTGCCCAGCGATGTTATAAGCGATGTTGCCTAGCGTTATTATAAGCGATGTTGCCCAGCGGCGTCATAAGCGATGTTGCCTAACGTTATTATAAGCGGTGATATTGCCCAGCGGCGTCATAAGCGATGTTGCCTAAAGTTATTATTAAGCGATGTTGCCTAAGCGTTATTATAAGCGTGATGTTGCCCAGCGGCGTCATAAGCGATGTTGCCCCCCGATGTCATAAGCGATGTTGCCCAGCGGCGTCATAAGCGATGTTGCCCTAGCGTTATTATAAGCGATGTTGCCTAGCGTTGCTATAAGCGTGATGTTGCCTAGCGGCGTCCTTTTAAACATGATGTTGCCTAGCAACATTGTTGTAAACATGACCTTGCCTAACGTTATTATAAAGCGATGTTGCTAATGTTATTATAAACGATGTTGCCCAGCGGCGTCATAAGCGATGTTGCCCAGCGGCGTCATAAGCGATGTTGCCTAGCGTTATTATAAACACGATGTTGCCCAGCGGCGTCATAAGCGGCGATGTTGCCTTGCGTTATTATAAGCGCGATATTTGCCCAGCGATGTCATAAGCGATGTTGCCTTGCGTTATTATAAGCGATGTTGCCTTACGTTATTATTAGCGATGTTGCCCAGCGGCGTCATAAGCGATGTTGCCCAGCGGCGTCATAAGCGATGTTGCCTAACGTTATTATAAACGATGTTGCCCAGCGGCGTCATAAATGCGATGTTGCCTTGCGTTATTATAAGCGATGTTGCCCAGCGATGTCATAAGCGATGTTGCCTTGCGTTATTATAAGCGATGTTGCCCAGCGATGTCATAAATGCGATGTTGCCTTGCGTTATTATAAGCGATGTTGCCTGCGTTATTATAAGCGATGTTGCCCAGCGGCGTCATAAGCGATGTTGCCTTGCGTTATTATAAGCGATGTTGCCCAGCGATGTCATAAGCGATGTTGGCTAGCGTTATTATGAGCGATGTAGCTTGGCGGCGTCATAAACAGGGTGCTGCCTGGCGGCGTCATAAGCGATGTTGCCATGCGTTATTATAAGCGGCGATGTTGCCCAGTGGCGTCATAAGCGTGATGCTGCTAGCGGCGTCATAAAAGCGATGTTGCCTTGCGTTATTATAAGCGATATTGCCCAGTGACTTCATAAACGCGATGTTGCCCAGCGATGTTATATAGCGATGTTGCCTAACGTTATTATAAGCGATGTTGCCCAGCGGCGTCATAAGCGATGTTGCCTAACGTTATTATAAGCGCGATGTTGCCCAGCGGCGTCATAAGCGATGTTGCCTAAAGTTATTATCAGCGATGTTGCCTAACGTTATTATAAGCGTGATGTTGCCCAGCGGCGTCATAAGCGATGTTGCCCAGCGATGTCATAAGCGATGTTGCCCAGCGGCGTCATAAGCGATGTTGCCTAACGTTATTATAAGCGATGTTGCCTAGCGTTGCTATAAGCGTGATGTTGCCTAGCGGCGTCCTTTTAAACATGATGTTGCCTAGCAACATTGTTGTAAACATGACCTTGCCTAACGCGTTATTATAAGCGATGTTGCCTAATGTTATTATAAACACGATGTTGCCCAGCGGCGTCATAAGCGATGTTGCCCAGCGGCGTCATAAGGCGATGTTGCCTAACGTTATTATAAACACGATGTTGCCCAGCGGCGTCATAAAGCGATGTTGCCTTACGTTATTATAAGCGATGTTGCCCAGCGATGTCATAAGCGATGTTGCCTTGCGTTATTATAAGCGATGTTGCCTTGCGTTATTATTAGCGATGTTGGCCAGCGGCGTCATAAAGCGATGTTGCCCGCGGCGTCATAGCGATGTTGCCTAACGTTATTATAAACGCGATGTTGCCCAGCGGCGTCATAAATGCGATGTTGCCTTACGTTATTATAAGCGATGTTGCCCATCGATGTCATACAGCGATGTTGCCTTGCGTTATTATAAGCGTGTTGCCCAGCGATGTCATAAATGCGATGTTGCCTTGCGTTATTATAAGCGATGTTGCCTTACGTTATTATAAGCGATGTTGCCCAGCGGCGTCAAAGCGATGTTGCCTTACGTTATTATAACCACCATGTTGCCCTGCGATGTCATTAGCGATGTTGCCTAGCGTTATTATAAGCGATGTTGCCCAGCGGCGTCATAGCGATGTTGCCTTGCGTTATTATAAGCGATGTTGCCCAGCGATGTCATAAAGCGATGTTGGCTAACGCGTTATTATGAGCGATGTTGCCCCGGCGTCATAAACAGGATGCTGCTTAGCGGCGTCATAAGCGATGTTGCCATGCGTTTTATAAGCGATGTTGCCTAATGTTATTATAAACCGCGATGTTGCCTTAACGTAGTCATTAGCGATGTTGCCCAGTGATGTCATAAGCGATGTTGCCTTGCGTTATATTATAAGCGATGTTGCCTGTTATTATTAACGCGATGTTTCCCAGCGGCGTCATAAGCGATGTTGCCTTGCGTTATTATAAGCGATGTTGGCCAGCGGCGTCATAAGCAGCGATGTTGCCTTACGTTATTATAAACGCGATGTTGCCTGCGGCGTCATAAGCGATGTTGCCTTGCGTTGTTATAAGCGATGTTGCCCAGCGATGTCATAAGCGATGTTGCCTTGCGTTATTATAAGCGATGTTGCCTTACGTTATTATAAGCGATGTTGCCCAGCGGCGTCATAAGCGATGTTGCCTTGCGTTATTATAAACACCATGTTGCCCAGCGGCGTCATAAGCGATGTTGCCTTACGTTATTATAAGCGATGTTGCCCAGCGGCGTCATAAGCGATGTTGCCTTGCGTTATTATACGCGTGATGTTGCCCAGCGATGTCATAAGCGATGTTGGCTAACGTTATTATGAGCGATGTGGCCAGCGGCGTCATAAACAGGATGCTGCTATAGCGGCGTCATAAAGCGATGTTGCCATGCGTTATTATAAGCGATGTTGCCCAGTGGCGTCATAAGCGTGATGCTGCCAGCGGCGTCATAAAGCGATGTTGCCTTGCGTTATTATAAGCGATGTTGCCCAGTGACTTCATAAGCGATGTTGCCTAACGTTATTATAAACGCGATGTTGCCCAGTGACGTCATAATAGCGATGTTGCCTAACGTTATTATAAGCGATGTTGCCCAGCGGCGTCATAAGCGATGTTGCCTAACGTTATTAGAAAGCGATGTTGCCCAGCGGCGTCATAAGCGATGTTGCCTAACGTTATTGTAAGCAGCGATGTTGCCTAACGTTATTATAAGCGTGATGTTGCCCAGCGGCGTCATAAGCGATGTTGCCTCGCGTCATTATTAAAGCGATGTTGCCTAACGTTATTATAAGCGATGTTGCCCAGCGGCGTCATAAAAGCGATGTTGCCTAACGTTATTATTATTAGCGATGTTGCCTAACGTTATTATAAGCGTGATGTTGCCCAGCGGCGTCATAAGCGTGATGTTGCCTAGCAACATTGTTATAAACTGCGATGTTGCTCAGCGTTGCTATAAGCGTGATGTTGCCTAGCGGCGTCCTTTTAAGCGTGATGTTGCCTAGCAACATTGTTGTAAACATGATGTTGCCTAACGTTATTATAAGCGATGTTGCCTAATGTTATTATAAACACGATGTTGCCCAGCGGCGTCATAAGCGATGTTGCCCAGCGGCGTCATAAGCGATGTTGCCTAACGTTATTATAACCACGATGTTGCCCAGCGGCGTCATAAATGCGATGTTGCCTTACGTTATTATAAGCGATGTTGCCCAGCGATGTCATAAGCGATGTTGCCTTACGTTATTATAAGCGATGTTGCCCAGCGATGTCATAAAATGCGATGTTGCCTTACGTTATTATAAGCGATGTTGCCTTACGTTATTATAAGCAGCGATGTTGCCCAGCGGCGTCAAGCGATGTTGCCTTACGTTATTATAAACACCATGTTGCCCAGCGATGTCATAAGCGATGAGGCCTACGTTATTATAAGCGGCGATGTTGCCCAGCGGCGTCATAAGCGATGTTGCCTTACGTTATTATAAGCGATGTTGCCCAGCGATGTCATAAGCGATGTTGGCTAACGTTATTATGAAGCGATGTGGCCCAGCGGCGTCATAAACAGGATGCTGCCAAGCGGCGTCATAAGCGATGTTGCCATACGTTATTATAAGCGATGTTGCCTAATGTTATTATAAACGCGATGTTGCCAGCGGCGTCATAGGCGATGTTGCCCAGCGGCGTCATAAGCGATGTTGCCTAACGTTATTATAAACACGATGTTGCCCAGCGTCGTCATAAGCGATGTTGGCTAACGTTATTATAAGCGATGTTGCCCAGCGGCGTCATAAGCGATGTTGCCTTACGTTATTATAAGCGATGTTGCCCAGCGATGTCATAAGCGATGTTGGCTTGCGTTATTATGAGCGATGTGGCCAGCGGCGTCATAAACAGGATGCTGCCAAGCGGCGTCATAAGCGATGTTGCCATACGTTATTATAAGCGATGTTGCCCAGTAGCGTCATAAGCATTGATGCTGCCCAGCGGCGTCATAAGCGATGTTGCCTTGCGTTATTATAAGCGATGTTGCCCAGTGACTTCATAAGCGATGTTGCCCAGCGATGTTATAAGCGATGTTGCCTAACGTTATTATAAGCGATGTTGCCTAACGTTATTATAAGCGATGTTGCCCAGCGGCGTCATAAGCGATGTTGCCTAACGTTATTATAAGCGATGTTGCCCAGCGGCGTCATAAGCGATGTTGCCTAAAGTTATTATTAGCAGCGATGTTGCCTAGCGTTATTATAAGCGTGATGTTGCCCAGCGGCGTCATAAGCGATGTTGCCCAGCGATGTCATAAGCGATGTTGCCCAGCGGCGTCATAAAGCGATGTTGCCTAACGTTATTATAAACGCGATGTTGCCCAGCGGCGTCATAAGCGTGATGTTGACTAGCAACATTGTTATAAACATGATGTTGCCTAGCAACATTGTTATAAGCGTGATGTTGCCCAGCGGCGTCATAAGCGATGTTGCTTAGCGGCGTCATAAGCGATGTTGGCTAACGTTATTATACGCGCTCAATGTTGCCCAGCGGCGTCATAAGCGATGTTGCCTAACGTTATTATAGCTTCGATGTTGCCAGCGGCGTCACCAACGCGAGTTAGCTAACTTCATTATAGCCGCGATGTTGCCCTGCGGCGTCATAAGCTTTGTCTGCCAGCGTCATAAACGCGATGTTGGCTAGCGTTAATATAAACGCGGTAATGGCCAGCAGCGTCATAACGCGATGTTGCCCAGCGGCGTCATAAACACATAAGGGCGATGTTGCCCAGCGGCGTCATAAGCCTTGATGTTGTCTAGCGGCGTCATCAGGGCGATGTTGCCTTGTGGCGTCCTACGCGATGTTGGCCTAACGTTATTATAAACGGCGATGTTGCCCAGCGGCGTCATAAGCGATGTTGCTTAGCGGCGTCATAAGCGCGATGTTGCCTAACGTTATTATAAGCGATGTTGCCCAGCGGCGTCATAAAGGCGGCGTTGCCTAACGTTATTGATAGCGACATTGCCCAGCGGCGTCATACGCGCCATATTTGCCCAGCGGCGTCATAAGCGATATTGCCGCGGCGTCCTAAGCACATAAGCGATGTTGCCCAGCGGCGTCACCTGCGATATTGCCCAGCGGCGTCATAAACGCGATGTTGCCCAGCGGCGTCATAAGCGATGTTGGCTAACGTTATTATAAACGCAATGTTGCCCAGCGACGTCATAACCGCGATGTTGCCTAACGTTATTATAAACTTCGGTGTTGCCAAGCGGCGTCATAAGCGCGATGATTGCTAGCGTTATTATAAGCGATGTTGCCCAGCGGCGTCATAAGCGATGTTGCCCAGCGGCGTCGTAAAGCGCGTGTTGCCCAGCGGCGTCATAAGCGATATTGCCCAGCGGCGTAGTAAGCGATGTTGTCTACGTTATTATAAGCGATGTTGCCATCGGCGTCATAAGCGGCGTTGCCTAGCGTTATTATAAACGCGACGTTGCCCGGCGGCGTCATAAGCGCCAATGTTGCCTAACGTTATTATAAGCGCCATATTGCCCAGCGGCGTCGTAAGCGATATGTTGCCGGCGTCATAAGCGATGTTGCCCAGCGGTGTTATATGGCGATGTTGCCTATGTTATTATAAGCGATCTTGCCCAGCGATGTCATAAGCGGCGTTGCCTAACGTTATTATAAACGCCATGTTGCCCAGCGGCGTCGTAAAGCGATAGTTGCCCTACGTTATAATAAGCCTCGATATGTTGCCCAGCGGCGTCGTTAAGCGATATTTTCCTAACGTTATCATAAGCGATGTTGCCCAGCGGCGTCATAAGCGATGTTGCCCAGCGGCGTCATAAGCGATATTGCCTAACGTTATTATAAACAGCGATGTTGCCTAGCGTTATTATAAGCGATGTTGCCCAGCGGCGTCATAAAGCGGCGTTGCCTAACGTTATTATAAGAGCGATTTTGCCCAGCGGCGTCATAAGCGATGTTGCCTAACGTTATAATAAGCGATAGTTGCCCAGCGGCTTGTAAACGTTATGTTGCCTGGCGGCGTCGTATAGCGATGTTGCCCAGTGATGTCCTCAGCGATGTTGCCCAGCGATGTCATAAGCGCAATATTGCCCACGTCGTCATAAGCGCGATGTTGCCCAGCGGCGTCATAAGCGATGTTGCCCGCGATGTCATAAGCGATGTTGCTAGCGGCGTCATAAGCGATGTTGCCGCCCGGCGTCATAAGCGATGTTGCCTGCGTTATTATAAGCGATGTTGCTCGCGGCGTCTTAAATGCGATGTTGCCTAACATTATTATAGCGAGATTGCCCAGCGGCGTCATAAGCGATGTTGCCTAAGCGTTATTGTAAACGCCATGTTGCCCAGCGGCGTCATAAGCGATTTTGCCCAGCGGCGTCGTAAGCGATGTTGCCAGCGGCGTCATAAGCGATGTTGCCCAGCGGCGTCATAAGCGATATTTGCCTAACGTTATTATAAAGCGATGTTGCCCAGCGGCGTCCTAAGCGGCGTTGCCTAACGTTATTATTACCAGCGGCATTGCCCAGCGGCGTCATAAGCCATAGTTGCCCGGCGCTGACGTCATACGCCCGATGTTGCCAGCGGCGTCATAAACACATAAACGCGATTTTGCCCAGCGGCGTCATAAGCGATGTTGCCCAGCGGCGTCATAAACGCGATGTTGCCCAGCGGCGTCATAAGCGATGTTGGCTAACGTTATTATAAACGCCAATATTGCCCAGCGGCGTCATAAAAGCGATGTTGCCTAACGTTATTATAAACTTCGGTGTTGCCCAGCGGCGTCATAAGCGATGTTGGCTAACGTTATTATAAGCGATGTTTCCAGCGGCGTCATAAGCGATGTTGCCCAGCGGCGTCATAAGCGATGTTGCCCAGCGGTGTACATGGCGTAAGCGATGTTGCCTACGTTATTATACGGCGATGTTGCCCATAGGCGTCATAAAGCGGCGTTGCCCCTAACGTTATTATAAGCGGCGTTGCCCAGCGGCGTCATAAGCGCCAATGTTGCCTAACGTTATTATCGCGCCATGTTGCCCAGCGGCGTCGTAAGCGATGTTGCCCAGCGGCGTCATAAGCGATGTTGCCCAGCGGCGTCGTAAAGCGATATTTGCCTATGTTATTATAAGCGCGATCTTGCCAGCGATGTCATAAAGCGGCGTTGCCTAACGTTATTATAAACGCCATGTTGCCCAGCGGCGTCGTAAGGCGATGTTGCCTGCGTTATAATAAGCGATGTTTGCCCAGCGGCGTGTAAGCGATGTTGCTGCGTTATCATAAACGCGATGTTGCCCGGCGGCGTCATAAGCGCGATGTTGCCCAGCGACGTCATAAACGCGATGTTGCCTAACGTTATTATAAGCGCGATGTTGCCTAACGTTATTATAAACGCGATGTTGCCCAGCGGCGTCATAGCCGCGCGGCGTTGCCTAACGTTATTATAAACGCGATGTTGCCCCGCGACGTCATAAACGCGATATTTGCCTTGCGTTATAATAAGCGATGTTGCCCAGCGGCGTCGTAAACGCCATGTTGCCCGGCGGCGTCGTAAGCGATGTTGCCCAGCGATGTCATAAGCATAATGTTGCCCATTCGTCATAAGCGATGTTGCCGGCGTCATAGGCGATGTTGCCCATGATGTCATAAGCGATGTTGCCCAGCGGCGTCATAGCGATGTTGCCCAGCGGCGTCATAGGCGATGTTGCCTAACGTTATTATAAGCGATGTTGCCCAGCGGCGTCGTAAATGCGATGTTGCCTAACATTATTATAAGCGAGCCTTGCCCAGCGGCGTCATAGGCGATGTTGACTAACGTTATTATACGCCATGTTGCCCAGCGGCGTCATAAGCGATATTTGCCCAGCGGCGTCATAAGAGCGATGTTGCCTTACGTTATTATAAGCGTGATGTTGCCCAGCGATGTCATAAGCGATGTTGGCTAACGTTATTATAGGCGATGTGGCCGTGGCGTGTAAACAGGATGCTACTTAAGCGGCGTCATAAGCGATGTTGCATGTTGGCAACCTGCTTGTGATGTTGCCCAGTGGCGTCATAAGGATGCTGCCAAGCGGCGTCATAAGCAGCGTGTTGCCATGCGTTTATTATAAGCGATGTTGCCCAGTGGCTTCATAAGCGTGATGTTGCCTAGCGTTATTATAAGCGGCGATGTTGCCGTTGTATTATAAGCGTTGTATAAGCGATGTTGCCCAGTGGCTTCATAAAGCGATGTTGCCTAACGTTATTATAAGCCGATGTTGCCCAGCGGCGTCATAGCGATGTTGCCTAACGTTATTATTAGCGCGATGTTGCCTAACGTTATAAACGGAATTTGCCAGCGGCGTCATTAAGCATTATTAGGCGATGTTGCCCAACGTTATTATAAGCGATGTTGACTTGCGGCGTCATAAGCGATGTTGCCTAACGTTATTATTAGCGCGATGTTGCCTAACGTTATTATAAGCGTGATGTTGCCTTGATGATACCTAGCAACATTGTTATAAACGCGATGTTGCTAACGCGTTGCTATAGCGTGATGTTGCCTAAGCGGCGTCCTTTTAGCGTGATGTTGCCTAGCAACATTATTTGTAAACATGATGTTGCCTAACGTTATTATAAGCGATGTTGCCTAATGTTATTATAAATACGATGTTGCCCAGCGGCGTCATAAGCGATGTTGCCCAGCGGCGTCATAAGCGATGTTGCTAAGGTTATTATAAACGATGTTGCCATGACGTCATAAATGCGATGTTACCTTACGTTATTATAAACGCGATGTTGCCGCCCGATGTCATAAGCGATGCGCATACGTTATTATAAACGCGATGTTGCCCAGCGTGCTCATAAATGCGATGTTGCCTTGCACGTTGTATAAGCAGCGATGTTGCCTTACGTTATTATAAGCAGCGATGTTGCCAAGCGGCGTCAAGCGATGTTGCGCTACGTTATTATAAACACCATGTTACCCAGCGATATCGCCGCCGCGATGTTGCCTAACGTTATTATAAGCGATGTTGCCCAAGCGGCGTCATAAGCGATGTTGCGCTACGTTATTATAGCGATGTTGCCCAAGCGATGTCATAAGGCGATGTTAGCTAACGTTATTATGAGCGATGTAGCCCAGCAGCGTCATAAACAGAGATACTGCCAAGCGGCGTCATAAGCGATGTTGCCATACGTTATTATAAGCGATGTTGCCCTGTGTTATTATAAACCACGATGTTGCCAGCGGCGTCATATAAGCGATGTTGCCAAGCGGCGTCATAAGCAGCGATGTTACTAACGTTATTATAAACCGCGATGTTTTGTGGCGTCGCCAGCGAATGTTGGCTAACGTTATTATAAACAGCGATGTTGCCCAGCGGCGTCATAAGCGATGTTGCCTTACGTTATTATAAGCAGCGATGTTGCCCAGCGATGTCATAAGCGTATGTTGGCTAACGTTATTATGGCGATGTAGCCCAGCGGCGTCATAAACAGGATGCTGCCAAGCGGCGTCATAAGCGATGTTGCCATACGTTATTATAAGCGATGTTGCCCGGTAGCGTCATAAACGTGATACTGCCAGCGGCGTCATAAGCGATGTTGGATACGTTATTATAAGCGATGTTGCCAGTGACTTCATAGCGTGTTGGCCAGCGATTGTTATAAGCGATGTTGCCTAGCATTATTATAAGCGATGTTGCCTAACGTTATTATAAGCGATGTTGCCCAGCGGCGTCATAAGCGATGTTGCCTAACGTTATTACTCGCCAGCGATATTGCCCAGCGGCGTCATAAGCGATGTTGCCTAAAGTTAGTATTAGCGATGTTGCCTAACGTTATTATAAGCGTGATATTGCCGCCGGCGTCATAAGGCGATGTTGCCCAGCGATATCGAGGGCCAGCGATGTTGCCCAGCGGCGTCATAGAGCGATGTTGCCTAACGTTGTACTCGCGCGATGTTGCCCAGCGGCGTCATAAGCATTGATGTTGCCTAGCAACATTGTTATAAACATGATGTTGCCTAGCAACATTTATTGCTCGCGTGATGTTGCCCAGCGGCGTCATAAGCGATGTTGCCCAGCGGCGTCATAAAGCGCTTGATATTGGCGCGTTATTACTCGCGCCAATATTTGCCCAGCGGCGTCATAAGCAGCGATGTTGCCTAACGTTATTATAAACTCGATGTTGCCAGCGGCGTCACCGCGTGTTAACTGCGCATAGTCGCCGTCATGCCCTGCGGCGTCACCAGCGATATTGCCCAGCGTCATAACCGTCGCTCGCGTTGTCTCCAGCGATATTGCCATGACGTCATAAGCAGATGTGCCAGCGGCGTCATAAACACATACGCCCAGCGATGTTGCCAAGCGGCGTCATAGCGTGATGTTGCCCAGCGGCGTCATAAGCGATGTTGCCCAGCGGCGTCATAAGCGGCGATGTTGCCTAACGTTATTATAAGCGATGTTGCCGCTGACGTCATCGCCAGCGATGTTGACTTGCGTTATTATAAGCGATATTGCCAAGCGGCGTCATAAGCAGCGTTGCCCTAACGTTAATGATAGCAGCGACATTGCCCAGCGGCGTCATAAACGCCATATTGCCCAGCGGCGTCATAAGCGATGTTGCCAGCGGCGTCATAAACACATAAGCAGCGATATTTGCCGCCCGGCGTCATAAACGCGTCATGCCAGCGGCGTCATAAACTGCGATGTTGCCCAGCGGCGTCATAAGCAGCGATGTTGGCTAACGTTATTATAAGCGCAATATTTGCCCAGCGGCGTCATAGCGGATGTTGCCTAACGTTATTATAAACTTCGGTGTTACCCAGCGGCGTCATAAGGCGATGTTGGCTAACGTTAGTATAAGCAGCGATGTTGCCCAGCGGCGTCATAAGCGATGTTGCCCAGCGGCGTCGTAAAGCGCGATATTGCCAAGCGGCGTCATAAGCGGTATTGCCCAGCAGCATCATCATAGCGATGTTGCCTGCGTTATTATAAGCGTGTTGCCGCTTCGGCGTCATAAGCGGCGTTGCCTGCGTTATTATAAGCGGCGTTGCCCAGCGGCGTCATAGAGCGCAATGTTGCCTTTCGCGTTATTATAGCGCCATATTTGCCAGCGGCATCGTAAGCGATGTTGCCCAGCGGCGTCATAAGCGATGTTGCCCAGCGGCGTCATGTAGCGATATTTGCCTATGTTATTATAAGCGATCTTGCCTTTGATGTCATAAGCAGGCGTTGCCCTGCGTTATTACTCGCGCCATATTGCAGCGGCGTGATTATGGGGCGATGTTGCCCCTGCGTTATAATAAGCAGCGTGTTGCCCAGCGGCTTGTCGTAAAGAGCGTATGTTTCGCGTTATCAATAAGCGCGATGTTGCCCAGCGGCGTCATAAACGCGGTATTGCCCAGCGGCGTCATAAGCGATGTTACCTAACGTTATTATAAGCGATGTTGCCCAGCGGCGTCATAAGCGGCGTTGCCTAACGTTATTATAAACGCTGATATTTAGCGGCGTCATAAGCGATATTGCCTAGCGTTATAATAAGCAGCGATATTGCCCAGCGGCGTCATCGCGCCATGTTACCCAGCGGCGTATGCGCCTTTGATATTGCCCAGCGATATCATAAACGCGATATTGCCCAGCGATGTCATAAGCATAATGTTGCCACGTCGTCGCCCAGCGATAATTGCGCAGCGGCGTCATAAGCGATATTTGCCAACGATGTCATAAAGCGATGTTGCCCAGCGGCGTCATAAAAGCGGTTGGGGGGGGGGGGGGGGGGATTTTGGCCAGCGGCGTCATAAAGCGATATTTGCCTAGACGTTATTATAGGGAGCATATTTGCCAGCAGCGTGTGGGGGCGTATTTTGGACGATGTTACTTGGATTATTATCCGAGCGGCGGGGGAGGGGGATTTGCCCAGCGGCGGGGTCATAAGCGCGATATTGGCACTGCGTTATTATCCGCGCCATATTGCCCAGCGGCGTCATAAAAGCGCGTGTTGCCGCCAACGGTGGGGGGGGGGGGGGGGGGGGGGGGGGGGGGGGGGGGGGGGGGGGGGGGGGGGGGGGGGGCGATATTTACCCAGCGGCGTCATAAGCGATAGTTGCCCAGAACGGCGGTCACAAAAGCGGGGATTGCCCTGCGTTATTATAAGCGATATTTGCCCAGCGGCGTCATAAACGCCGGCGTTACCCTAACGCGTTATTGTGCCAGCGAGCATTGCCCAGCGGCGAGTCATAAGCAGCCATATTTGCCCAGCGGCGTCATAAGGGCGATATTTGCCCAGCGGCGTCATAAACACATAAGCAGCGATGTTGCCAGCGGCGTCATAAGCGATGTTGGCCAGCGGCGTCATAAACACGATGTTGCCCCAGCGGCGTCATAAGCGATGTTGGCTAACGTTACCTCGCCCCGCCAATGTTGCCCAGCGGCGTCATAAAGCGCGTGTTGCTAACGTTATAGGTTTTATAAGCACCGGTGTTACTGGCAACGTCACTTCTCGCCAGCGATATTGCTTCCTAAAGCGTTATTACTCGCCGCGATTTGCCCAGCGAGCAGTCATAAAGCAGCGATATTGCCCAGCGGCGTCATAGCGATATTGCCGCCCGGCGTCGTAAGCGATATTGCCTACGTTAGGATTATAAGCGATGTTGCCCTTCGGCGTCATAAGCGGCGTTGACCTAACGTTATTATAAGAGCGACGTTGCCCAGCGGCGTCATAAGCGCCTGTGTTGCCTAACGTTATTACCTAAACGCCATGTTGGCCAGCGGCGTCGTAGGCGATATTTCCTGGCGGCGTCATAAGCGATATTTGCCGCCGGCGTCGTAAGAGCGATATTGCCTAGTGTTATTATAAACGCGATCTTACCCAGACGATATCGCAAAACGCGGCGTTGGAGGCTAAACGGTGGTATTATAAACGCCATGTTGCCCAGCGGCATTAGAATGGCGATTGTTGCCTGCGTTGCATAATAAGCAGCAAGATGTTGCCCAGCGGCGTACATACGCCCCAGCGATGTTGCCTAACGTTAGTCATAAGCAGCGATGTTGCCGCCCAGCGACGTCATAAGGGCGATATTGCCCAGCGACGTCGCCATAGGCGATATTTGCCTAACGTTATTATAAGCAGCGATGTTGCCTAACGTTATTATAGAAGCGATAGTTGCCCAGCGGCGTCATAAGCAGCGGCGTTACTTCGCGTTGTCCTCATATAAAAGCGATGTTGCCCAGCGGCGTCATAAGCGATGTTGCCTAACGTTACTAACTCCTTAGCGATATTGCCAAACGCTTGTCGTAAAACGCCATATTTGCCCAGCGGCGTCGTAAACGTGTTGCCCAGCGATGTCATAAACGCAATGTTGCCGCGTCGTCATAAAGCGATGTTGCCCAGCGGCGTCATAGCGATGTTGCCTATCGCGTTATCATAGCGATATTGCCAGCAGCGTCGCCTTGTTTCCCAGCGGCGTCATAAGCGATGTTGCCTAAGTTATTATAAGCGATGTTGCCCAGCGGCGTCATATGCGATGTTGCCTAGCGTTATTATAAGCGATGTTGCCCAGCGGCGTCATAAGCGATAGTTGCCCAGCGGCGTCATTAATGCGTTATTTTTTATAACGCCATGTTGCCAGCGGCGTCATAAGCGATGTTGCCCTGCGGCTTTATCTTAAGCGCGATGTTGCCCAGCGGCGTCATAAGCGATGTTGCCCAGCGGCGTCGTAACGCGATGTTACCTACTTTTTATAAGCGATGTTGCCCAGCGGCGTCATAAGCGGGTGTTGCCTAGCGTTGTCATACGCCGGTGTTGCCGCGTTATTATAAGCGCAATATTTGCCTAGCGTTATTATAAGCGCCATGTTGCCTAACGTTGTTATAGCGTCTTTGCCCAGCGGCGTTATAAGCGTTGTTGCCAGTTGCTATAATCGTAGCGATGTTGCCTAGCGGTTGTCATAAGCGCGATCTTACCCAGCGGCGTCATAAGCGGCGTTTTCACTTTATTATAAGCCATGTTGCCTAGCGGCGTCATAATGCGAATGTTGCCCTAACGTTATTATAAACGCGGTGTTGCCTAGCCGTTATAATAAGCGATGTTGCCCAGCGGCGTCATAAGCGATGTTGCCGTTTCTAGCGTTATAAACGATGTTGCCCAGCGGCAGTAAATGGCGATATTTTCGCGTTGTATAAGCGATGTTACTAACGTTATTATAAGCGATGTTGCCCAGCGGCGTCATAAGCGATATTGCCCAGCGGCGTCATTAGCGATGTTGCCTAAATTTTTTTCACTTCGATGTTGCCCAGCGGCGTCATAAGCGATGTTGCCTAACGTTATCATAATAGCGATGTTGCCCAGCGGCGTCATAGCGATGTTGCCGCCCGGCGTCATTAATGCGATGTTTGCCTAAATTTTTTCTCGCCGCCGCGATGTTGCCCAGCGGCATCATAAAGCGATGTTGCCTAACGTTATCATAAGCGATGTTGCCAGCGGCGTCATAAGCGATGTTGCCCAGCGGCGTCATAAGCGATGTTGCTAACTTTCTAAGCGATGTTGCCCAGCGGCGTCATAAGCGATGTTGCCCAGCAGCGTCATAGCGATGTTGCCTAACGTTATTATAAGCGATGTTACCCAGCGAAAGCGTCATAAGCGGCGTTGCCTAACGTTATTATAAGCGCGGCGTTGCCGCCCCGGCGTCATAAGCGATATTTATACGTTATTATAAGCGATATTTGCCAGCAGCGTCATAATAGCGATGTTACCCAGCGGCGTCATAAACGCCCGATATTGCTCTAACTTTATTATAAACGCCATGTTGCCCAGCGGCGTCATAAGCAGCGATGTTGCCTAACGTTATTGCTCATGGCGGCGTTGCCGCGTTATAATAAGCGATATTTGCCAGCGGCGTCATAAGCGATATTTGCCAGCAACGTCATAAGCGATGTTGCCTTACGTTATTATAAGCGATGTTGCCAGCGGCGTCATAAGCGATGTTGCCTAACGTTATTATAAGCAGCGTTGGACGCGTTATTACTCGCCTTGATATTGCCCAGCGGCGTCATAATCACGGCGTTGCCCGCCGTTATTATAAGCGATGTTGCCCAGCGGCGTCATAAGCGAAGCGTTGCCTAACGTTATTATAAACGCGGCGTTGCCCAGCGGCGTCATAAAGCGATGTTACCTTAACGTTATTACTAACGCCTTTGATATTTGCCAAGCGGCGTCATAGCGATGTTGCTAACTTTGTATAGCGCGCCATATTTGCCGCCCGGCGTCATAAATAGCGATGTTCTCCAGCGGCGTCATAAGCGAGCGTTGTTACCTAACTTTATTATAAACGCCATGTTGCCCAGCGGCGGCCATAAACGCGTGTTGCCTAGCGTTATTATAAGCGGCGTTGCCAGCAAGGCGTCATAAAAAGCGATGTTGCCTGCGTTATTATAAGCGATGTTACCCAGCGGCGTCATAAA
>JALJCO010002518.1:42500-45887 GCA_023101725.1 Atherinomorus stipes
TATGACGTCGCTGGGCAACGTCGCGTTTATAATAACGTTAGGCAACATCGCGTTTATGACGTCGCTGGGCAACATGGCGTTTATAATAAAGTTAGGCAACATCGCGTTTATGACGTCGCTGGGAAACATCGCGTTTATGACGTCGCTGGGCAACATGGCGTTTATAATAAAGTTGAAGGCAACATCGCGTTTATGACGTCGCTGGGCAACATCGTGTTTATAATCGCGTAAGGCAGCTATGTCGCGTTCTGTGGCGTGGCTGGGCAGCGTCGGCGTTTATAATAACGTTAGGCAACGTCGCGTTTCTGGCATTAGCTGGGCAACATCGCGTTTATAATAACGTTAGGCAGCGTCGCATTTATGGCGTGCTGGGCAGCATCGCGTTTATATTGCGTTAGGCGCGTCGCGTTTATAATAGCGTTAGGCAACATCGCGTTTATGGCGTCGCTGGGTAACGTGGCGTTTATAATAACGTAAGGCAACATCGCGTTTATGGCGTTGCTGGGCAACATCGCGTTTATGGGTAAATGAAAACGTTGGCTGCTTGTGGATAATAACGTTAAAGAAAATGGCGTGGCGAGTGGGCAACGCGGGATAATAAAGAGAGCAACATGTCAGCGTATGGCGCGCTGGGCAACACGCGATGACGAGCTGGGCAACATCGCGTTTATAATATACGTAAGGCAACATCAGCGTTTATGGCCGATAGCTGGGCAACGTCAGGTTTATAATAGGTTAGGAACGTAGGTTTATGGATTAAGTGGGCAACATCGCGTTATAATAGCGTTGAGCAACATCGGCGTTTATGGCGTTGCTGGGCAACACGCGTTATAGCGTCGCTGAGCAACATCGTTTAAAAGTTAGAGCAGCTTATGTCGGGTTTATGGGCTGTTGAACGCTTGTAGGTTTATGGCATTCGCTGGGCAACACGCGTATGATAACGTAAACGATTGCTCCAGCGGGTATAGCGTCGCTGGGCAACACGGCGTTGCAGAAAAAATTAGGCAACATGCGCGTATGGCGTCGCTGGGCAACATCGCGTTATGGCGTCGCTGGGCAACATCGCGTTACGCGATAACGTTAAACAGCATGGCGTTTATGGCGTGGCTGGGCAACATCGCGTGAAAAAATTTAGGCAACATACGCGTTAATGGCGTCGCTGGGCAACATCGTAGCGTTTATGGCGTGGCTGGGCAACATCGCGTTTATTATAACGTTGGGCAACGTCGCGTTTATAATAGCGTTAGGCAACATCGCGTTTCTGACGTCGCTGGGCAACGCTGTCGTGTTTATAATAAAGTTAGGCAACATCGCGTTTAATGGCGTCGCTGGGCAACATCGCGTTTATGGCGTTACGCTGGGCAACATCGCGTTTGTTATAACGTGAGGCAACATCGCCTTTCTGGCGTAGCTGGGCAACGTGGCGTTTATAATAACGTGTTTATATTAATTTTAGGCAACGATGGCGTTAAACTGACGTCGCTGGGCAATATATCTGCGTTTGTGCATGCTACGTCTAGGCAACATCGCGTTTATGACGTTGCTGGGCAACATCGTGTTTATTTGACGTCGCTGGGCAGCATCGCGTTTAGAATAACGTTAGGCAACGTCGCGTTTATGACGTGGCTGGGCAACATCGCGTTTATAATAACGTGGCAACGCCAGGTTTCTGACGTGGCTGGGCAACATCGCGTTTATGGTATCGTTAGGCAACATCGCGTTTCTGGCGTCGCTGGGCAACTATCGCGTTTATGGGTGTCGCTGGGTTTATAATTGGAACATCGCGTTTATGGCGTGTGGAACCGTTTATTAATATTGACATCGATTTGCGGGGTAAGCTGGGCAGGTGAACATATACTTTAGGCAACATCGCGTTTATGGCGTCGCTGGGCAACATCGCGTTTATGGCGTCGCTGGGCAACATCGCGTTTCTGATAACGTTGGGCAACATCGCGTTTATGGCGTTTATGTTTTTGGTCTTTTTTCCCTTCGCTGGGCAACATCGCGTTTAGGCATTCTTTAGGCAACATTGCGTTCATGACGTCGCTGGGCAACATCGCGTTTGTCTCGTCGTTAGGCAACATCGCGTTTATGGTAACGTTAGGCAACATCGCGTTTATAATAACGTTTTTTAGGCAACATCGCGTTTATGTCGTCGCTAGGCAACATCGTGTTTATAATAACGTTAGGCAACATCGCGTTTATGGCGTCGCTGGGCAACATCGCGTTTATGGCGTCGCTGGGCAACATCGCGTTTGTTAGTAACGTTAGTTTGTTTTTTATTATATTTGCAACATCGCGTTTACGGCGTCACTGGGCAACATGGCGTTTGTAATAGCGTTAGGCAACGTCGCGTTTATGACATCGCTGGGCAAGATCGCGTTTATAATAACATAGGCAACATCGCGTTTACGACGTCGCTGGGCAACATCGCGTTTATGACGTCGCTGGGCAACATCGCGTTTACGACGTCGCTGGGCAACATGGCGTTTATAATATTATTAGGCAACATTGCGTTTTTCTGGCGTGGCTGGGCAGCGTCGCGTTTATAATAGCGTTGGGCAACGTCGCGTTTATGACGTCGCTGGGCAGCATCGCGTTTATAATAGCGTGAGGCAACATGGGGTTTCTGACGTGGCTGGGCAACATCGCGTTTATGGCGTCGCTGGGCAACATCGCGCTTACGACGTCGCTGGGCAGCTGTCGCGTTTATGGCATTAGCTGGGCAACATCGCGTTTATAATAACGTTAGGCAACATCGCGTTTATGACGTCGCTGGGCAACATTCGCAGTTTATAATAATGTTAGGCAACATCGCGTTTATGACGTCGCTGGGCAACATTGCGTTTATAATAACGTTAATTTTTTGGCAACATCGTGTTTATGACGTCGCTGGGCAACATCGCGTTTATGGCGTCGCTGGGCAACATCGCGTTTATGTGTTTATATGACGTCGCTGGGCAACATCGCGTTTATGACGTCGCTGGGCAACATGGCGTTTATGGCGTCGCTGAGCAATGTCGCGTTATGTACGTTAGGCAACGTCGCGTTTATGACGTCGCTGGGCAACATCGCGTTTATAATAACGTTGGGCAACATCGCCTTTATGACGTAAGCTGGGCAACATCGCGTTTATGGCGTGCTGGGCAACATCGCGCTTACGGCGTCGCTGGGCAACATGTCATTTATGACGTCCGCTGTTGTTTATGGCGTTTATAATAACGTTGAGCAGCATCGCGTTTATGACGTCGCTGGGCAACTTCGCGTTTATAATAATGTTAGGCAACATCGCATTTACAATGATAGCTGGGCAACATCGCGTTTATAATAACGTTAGGCAACATCGCGTTGCCCGGCGTCGCTGGGCAGCACATCGCGACAGCCATC
>JALJCO010002519.1:0-52990 GCA_023101725.1 Atherinomorus stipes
TCGGTAGACGCCCTACTGGCCGGCTACGTACATGTAAATTTCAGTGGGCCTTCACATGTACGCGATTGGAGGAGAGTTGTACCCGTAGAGTCCAGTAGAGGGCGAAGCCTGTGTGAGATATAACGCATATTTTTAAGGTCTAAACGTTTCTTTGTGGTCTTTAAAGTGCCCACCATAAACAACATCAGTGTTAAAATTAGACTGTGTAGCTATTGTACTCATGGCTGGTTTTTGCTACGGGCGATGTGGGCAACTGCCTAGGGTGCATCTGTGATGAGGGCACATGCACGAGCACCCTCAGAAAAGAAAAACAAACTCGCCAGTTTTCTAGACTACCGCCGCTCATTTCCATTAATGGAGCTGGCGCTTGGGCACCCTCATTGTCACCTCAGCTTGCTGCTGACTACCTGCTACTGGAGAAGACTCTTGGACACCATCAGTCTCTTTTAAGGTCTTTATTTGAACTCTGGCCGCGCGTGCAAACGTAGCAGCCCAGCTCTCCTCGTGTATTTTTCTTCTCCTATTTTAGCCTACAATGGAGCTGCTGTCTCAGCCATAACTCGCGCTCCTCAAAAACATCACGCTCACAGAAAAACCAGCCCTTAAACATCAAGACATTGGAACCATCCCAGTATAATGCACAGCAAGCAAGATGGTGTGTGTGTGTGTGTTTTTTTTTTTTTTTAAGTTGTCTCAGAGTTTGCAGTTGTTTATTTAATGTGACATTGGCAATTTGAGTAAATTTGAGTAGATTTGTCTACTTTTAAAAGTGAGATTCTTTTTCAATATAGGCTAGACCTATTTATTATAGGTATATTCTTTTGTCATATGGCCCAACTAATATAACTGTTCTAATAAAAATGGAGCCTATTTTATTTGAATTTCCAATATGGGTCAGCTGGATCCACTGTAAAAAAAAATGGCTGAAGTCACCTTGACTTTAGTTTGTTTGTGTGATAAAGGATTTGTTAAATTTAGAATATGTATTCTATATCTTATTTGTACATTATTTCTAATATTTTTTTTATTTTTTAATGTTATCTGATTGTATACATTTTTGCCACATTTATGTGTAGTGAATTTTTTTAGAAGTTTTGATAACTTATACTGTTTTGTGCAGTATTGTTTTAATTGTCTTTTGTGTCCTGTTGTAATTGCAGCAGAGGAATAACTGGGCTCTTCGAATGTTCTGATTAAGGATTTGAGCATTACAGAATCATCTGTTTTACTTATTGGGGGGGGGGGGTGCTCGGAGGGTGTCTCGCCCAGGGAGTAATTCAATGTAGAACCGCCACAGTAGCCACTGATTCAGATTCAAATTCATAGAATAGTGAAATAAGTTGAGAAGTACTGCAGCCAAGCATGTTATGCTGGGAAATCTTGGATTATGACATCTATGCAGATGCTACTTTAGCAACTACCATCCACCTGAACAATGGTGCAGATCACTTACACCCCTACATGACAGCAGTATTCCCTGATGGCAAAATGCCTCTTTAAGCTGAATAAGGCAACCTGCCATACTGCAAAAAATAATCCATAAAATTTTTTTATGGGACATAAAAGTTAGTCCAAGGTAATAAGTTGCCTTATAAATTTCCATGATCCCAGTCTGATCCAACATTTGAGGAAAGTGCTGCATACGTCCAGTCGGTGGAGGCTCCACCTCACAATTTACAGGACTTAAAGACCTGCTGCTTACGCCGTGTGCCTGATAACACAAGAGACTTTCAGAGGTCTGGCCACAGCAGTCCGAACTTTGATGTTGTTGCTGATCAGTGAATTACACAAAATATAAACATTTAGTAGAACATTGAAGCGATAACTACTTATAAGTAGAAAGTAGAAATAGTCCGAATAACAGGGATTGTTGAAAGCAGGCAAATAGAGGATTCAGAAGTACTTTTAGGGCATATGGAGGTCAAATTTATCATGACTAAGATGCACGCTACTGTTTGCTGTGGTATGTCATCTGGATGTACTAAATGATAAGCTGAAAGACTAAGATGTTATCTGGTTGGTTTAACAAGACATTTTCTTCAAATGAGAAGTGATTTATTTAGGTTATAAAAAATCATCATATAATTCTCATAATGCAACATTTGGTCTAATTTATTGTTCTCAATGGGTCTAATGTTTGGGAGGATATTCAAGTTTTGATAATACATTTGTGTTCTACGAATAATAACACATAAAAGATTATTACAAAAACAGTTTGAACTGATTCCCGTTGTACAGTTACCTTCAAATATTTCTGAATATTTACAAATCACATTTTGGAAATAGCAAATATACTGTTTTATCAATACAAGCTATTATCAAGTATCTGTCTTATTCCCTTCATCCCCTCAGAATCGTTTTGTCCTTGAAGGAGTGTTGGAAATCCACAACGGTGGCCAGAACGCTCGCTTTGGTTCATCCCTTGCTCCTGTCCCAGATCTGAATGGTGATGGCTTCAATGACTTGGTGGTGGGGGCTCCTTTGGAAGATGACCACAAAGGAGCTATCTATGTTTTCTTTAGCCAGCACAACAGGATACCGCGAAAATATAAACAGGTAAGGTATTTGCAAACAGCATAGTAATGAGACAATGCATAAACATATGTAATTTTTTGCTTAAAGGTTTCAAACCACAAGATTACAGAGGACATTAACAAAACAAGAATGATTATGTGAATAGTTTAAATATCCACTTGCTGGATGAACACATTTTGACATACTGTACATGTGACAGCGTCGTGCATAATATGGGACTCTAAACTTATGTAATACTTTTTATGCAGCATCTTTTGAAGTTCTGCCAAGCATTAACCACTGTTGTCTATTCCCACTTATTCCCACATTTCAAACAGCACCTTTTATTACATATTTATGCACAATGCTCAGTGTATGCTTTTATTAGCTGTGTAAATCGAGGATGCCATTGTGATGATTGCATACTACCGTGTTTCCTCTTCTGTCTGTCTCCAGAGAATCGCAGCAGCAGATTTGTCTCCAGGACTGCAGTACTTTGGCCGCAGCATTCATGGCACAATGGACATGAACGATGATGGTTTAGTAGACCTGGCAGTAGGTTCCCTTTGGTGCTGCTGTTCTACTTTGGTTTGTATTTAACCCTCTGAATAATACTGTTACAGTGGTTATTTCTCAAGACCAGATTCTAGGAAATAATTTCACCATCTGAAGATTTTGCCCTTTATTAATAATTAGCTCACTGCTACATTTTAAAGTGTAAAATGTTGGTAAACTTATGTGTTGGTACGAAAATTGATTTTTTTTTTGTATACAATCCATTTTCACAGTTAGTGGTTTGGCTTCTTTGTCACATTTTGTGCCCTTACAGGTCGCAGAGTGTTGTTCGGATATATGCAACTGTCAGCTTTGAGCCCAGCAAAGTCAACATCTTTGTGAAAGACTGTCAGAGAGGTGGCAAAGATGTGACCTGCATGTCAGCCATTGTATGTTTCAACATCACTGCCATGACGGCCATTCCTCCTCTACAGGGCATTGGTAAGCCAGGTGCTGGCAAGCCAGCAGAAAAACTCAGCTGCGTCCTACTTTTTATTCTAGTCTTTGTCCAGTGTTATTCTCTGGTCTAACCGTGTTTTTTTTTTTTTGTAGTTTGGTTTTTTTATATTAGTGAACAGGAGTATTTTGTATGTTTTTGTAGCCTTTGATTTCTAAAGAAAATTACAAGCCCTGAAAAAAGAAAGTAAAGGTTCAGGTGAAACACAACCGTCAGCTTACAGCAACAGTTAGATTTGAGTGTAACACGCTGACTCATGACCAGTTTCACCTGAGAAAGTCATTCATTCCCTTCACTATATAGTACGTCCTTCAACTATCGCAAGACTTTTCAGCATGGGCTGCCTGTAAAACTGTGATGGCTTTTTATGCTCAGAGTGGCGCCAAAGAAAAAGTTCTCTTTACAAGTATTAAGAGATTTTGATCTGACTGCTGATTTTCAGCAAAAGTTAGTGTTGCTGGCGTTTTTAAATGCCTCTTTTAGTTCCGATTCTTCAAAAGAAACTGCATAAAGCTGCTGTTAATGACTGTGAAAATGCAAAGACAACTCTCAGGCTTCAAAATGTGGTGCCACCAAAGTGACCCACATAGGCCGAAGTTTTCTCAGCTCACAGTTTAAAAAAAAAAAAAAAAGATCTGACATGACAAAGTCCAATTTCACAGTGTTTTAGGGGAGTGAGTTATGAGTTAACCTTTTAACCTTTTGACATCTTTAGCGAATTTATTAGATGTGCCAAAAAACAGAGCAGAGGAAGAATAGAGGGAGTTATCTTGTCTTTCATGGTTGGATACAGTGGGACACATTTATTTGATTTTCCTCTCGTTGTCGTGTCTGGTTTGTAATGCATGGCAGATGTGCTGGTGTTTGTGAGATCCTTGTGGCCAGTTGCATGAAATGTTTCTTTTTCTTTCTGTCTCATTAAAATAGAGTCTTATTTGTGTAAATATCTTTTTACAATTTCATACCAGCGTTTTTGGAACATTTTTCGTTCTTTAAAGGAATTTTGGGCATCTTGTTGCTTAAAAAAAAAGGTACTACAGTGTAGACCTGAATGTTTTCTATTTGATACTGATAGATGTGCTTAGAACAGAAGAAAAGCTTTCAGCTTATCTCCAAAAATCTCCTTGCATAGTGCATTATGATTTCTCCAGCTTTTTAAATCTCTGGTTGAACCCAAATACAACACATGCATAATTTCAGGCTTAGTACATTTTCCCCCGTGCCATGACAACACAAGGCAATAAATAGAAAATGTCTACAACAATGTGGTTTGGAAATGATTCATACTGAAGCCAGTTGGCTTGGTTTCTTGTATGTCTTGGTCACACATTTATAATATGTTTAGAGTGGAGCTCAGATCCTGTTTCCCTACTGCAGTGATGTCATGTATCATAGACTTCTGCTGCCATTTCCCAATGAATTCGTTCATCAAAGTAGGAACAAAAATGCATCCTGGAAAAATATTTAAGGTAAGAGAAACTTTTCACAGTTTCACTAGAAGGTTTAAGTTTGTGTTTCTGTTTGTGGCCCACCAGGCATCAAGTATAATGTCTCAATTGTTGAGAGACGTTTCAGTCCTCGAGCCATATTGGACGACCTGAATATGCTTCAGCCTCAAACCTGACGCTTCTCCCTGGACAAGAGACCTGCCAGCACATTTACTTCCACGTCATGGTGAGTCACAAAAAAGCAAGCAGCCAGTGTTTCAACACCCTGATAACTATAATTTTGAAAAACTTTAGGCTACTTTTTCTTTAAGATTCAAATTTCGTACACTTTTGTTTGTTTTTTTTTATCAGTTATTCATCCTAAAATGCTCTGAGATTTTACTCTGTATTTTGCTGCATCCTTAATTATTCATTCATTGATTTGCTTTGCCATCTTTGAATTGCATATAATGGGCTATATGGACAACTCCACTACTTCCTGAACTTAAGCCAGCTCCTTTTTTTCCTGTTTTTCATTACTGGACAAATTGATTAATCCGGGTGTGCCTGACCTTAAGTACAGCAACGATCGCCAGACACACCTGGATTAAGCAGTTTGTCCAGTAATGAACAACAGGAAACAAAGGTGCTGGCTTAAGTTCAGGAAGTAGTGGAGTTGCGCATACAGGCCATTGCATTTTGAACTAAACAAGGTAAACAGAAATGGGAAAAATTGGAAAAGCTTCCTCTAATGTGCATGTAGTGAGTTTACTCACTGGTGTCACTTGACACACATCCATTAGAATGAATGGGACCAGTTGTATTTTTTTCTTTTCAAAGTTTTACTTCCATTTCCAGGACAGCTACTTCTTCTACTGAATTACAGCTGTGAGCCTTTACCACCACCTTCTGGTGATACTGCAAAGCCTAGTTTACTTATTTTGAACCAGTCTTAGGAAATATGTTTGACTCTTGAGCTCTTGGCCAACTTCTTTTAGAAGTCCCAAGGACGAAGCTAAAACAGTGGGGTGACCGCTCGTTCTAAGCTGCTGGCCCAGAGTTTATGAAACTCGCTGCCTCCTGACATTCATCTCATTACTGAGCTGGGCTCTTTTAGATCTAAGCTAAAGATGTATTTGTTTTGTCTTGCTTTTAATTCTAATTAGTTTACTTCTTTAAAATTTTTATTCTCTTTTATGTACACCCTGCGCTCCCCCCAAGTAGCCTGTTGTGATTCTCTGTTCTTTGTTGTTTTTATAGCTCTTAATTTTCCATTATTTAACTTTGCATTTTTATGATGTTTTACTTTGTTTTTTCTTTCTCTGTTGCCCCTGCTGTAAAGCACTTTGTGTGTTTATTGGGTACTGTATAGAGCTATGTAAATAAACTTGATTTGATTTTGATTTGATTTTGAAGATGATCACTTCAGATGTGCTTCACTAGTGAATAAAAACCTGATTCTCACTAAAACCTGTTGACTGCATGAGAAGGTGCATATGGCTTAATAGTGCACTCATCACCACAATGACTGAATGTAATGAATTATGCCACCTCTGTTGTCCAACTGAATGCACCAAATTAATGATGCTATTCATACAGAGGTCTAGCGCCATGTCTAGGCTGAGCTATAATCATTGTTGGATTTACCTGTGGATGTTACCAAACTAACAGATGCTGGTCACCTGTCAACTTTGACTGGATTTATACCAGTCAAAAGACTGAGCAATTATCCATCCTGTACAGCAGTATAAACCTTTAAAGCAAAGAATAAATCAATAGATATGTAACTGACTGATTGCAAAGAATGAAATGGCATGTAAGAGTGAAACCATTAACTAATCTTTGAACACGATGTCTTATATTAGGAGACCACAGACTATGCGAGGCCCATAGTGTTTGCTGTGCAAGTTGGGCTACAAGATCCAGACCATCCACCAGTTCTGGATGAAAGCTGGCCTACTGTTGTGAAGACAGAAGTAAGGAAAACTCTGACAACTCATCCTCCCTCTCGTTATTTAATTAAGCAGACTTTCATAAAAAATAATCAGATTCTGTTCAAGCACAAATATAAAGAAAGAGGTCCTCAGAGTCTTTAACAGAAAGGGTTTTTTGTTTGTTTTTTGCTAGCTTCCGTTCTGGAACGGCTGTGATGAGGATGACCGCTGCATCCCCGACCTGTCTCTTCAGAGTACAACTGACCTGATGACTCAAAAGTAGGTACTCACACATTCATCACAATGCACACACACACACACACACACTCACGAAGAGGCAGTTTACACATACTGTACAGAAAGTAAACTCTGCTTTATTTTCCTTCCTTACTGACTCTCAGGCAGTTCTGCGCACGTCCTGTACAGTCTCATGATGTTTTCTGTCGCCATCAAAGTGAAGGAGGCTCTGTGGGATCTCCTGCGGTGCTTGAGACAAACACCAGGAGGATGGTGGTGGATGTCAAACTAGAGAACAAAGGAGAGAATGCCTACAATGCTCTCCTGAACATCAGTTCCACACCAAACCTTCATTTCTCTAGCCTCATAGTCAAGGTACTTTATCTTCATTCTGAACTATTCATGGAGTTTTTGGATGAAGTTTCTTAAATTGTATAAAAATGTGAAATACTTTCTGTAGAATTTAAGATTTACCCTTAAGCTGAGAGATGTTGCTAGGTCTCCATTTGTGCTTCCAAAGTTTAGATATAAACTATATATAAAACTATATTTTCTTTTCAGGATAACTCTGATATCAAAATTGAGTGTTACACAGAAGACAAGGTGAGGAATGAGAAGATTTGCAACGTCAGTGCACCATTCATGAGAGCCAAAACACAGGTGAGAAAAACAGTTGTATAGGTGGACTGTGTGACTTTGAAAATCTTTAAACAAACTCAAAATAGGTCGTTTTACACATCTTGTTCTGTGCATTTCTCATTATTTTATTCCTGGACATGGGTGCTTTAAAATAATAAAAATTGTGTATCTTAGATGGGAGTTACTTCTGCATTTGTCTCACTGAAGAAAAAGGCTAACTGTACGTCCATGAAAAATTAATTCATATAGCAGCTTTCTTTTGTCATTCCCTCATATGGTGAAGAATAGTTTAGTTGCTTACACCCCTGTTCTACATAAACATCTGCATACAAGTGTGTAGCCTGTTTGTGCTCAAAAGTAGGGCCACACCAGATTGCAGAGGCTGAAAACATGTGCTGTAGGTTTAGATCAGCATGAAGGAACACAGTCATTTAAAGGAAAACATCAATGTAGTCTGTTAGTGGCACATCAGAATATTACGTGTTAAATATCAAACTTAATAAAAAAAAAAAAAGAAAAGTGAAAGGCTTACAAAATCCTTTTCTCTTTTAATCAGATTTAAAATACAAGCACATTCAACTGCATGCAATTTGCAATTCTTAAAGTTGTTTGTGTTGTGTAACTCATTCAGTGCCCTAGTAGGATTACCGAGGGGCAGCATTTGTCATTGTTTTGTTAGCATGAGTCATTTTTGTGTGAATAATTGATGTTTTGGTAAGTGCAGTACATTTTGTACAAATTGTAAATTGATGTGCTTGGATGCATTTTAGCATAAAATTGGTCAAAGTGTTTCGCACCAGTGGACATGGCATTGAAAAAAGGTGGTAAAGCTACAAAAAGATAACTAGGAGGAAAAAGACATACACAGTGATCGGCTTTATCTACTGTGCTTTGATTTTATGAGTCCTGCAAAAGGTTTCATTTGTAGAGAGATTTAATTTTACTTACTAATCCAGTCTCTAACTTATGAAGTGATACATACTACCGTATATGAATAATTATGTGGAAAGCCAGCAAAATATGCAAGTCCTCTGCAGAATGACAATTCTGCATTATGGTGTTCATTTTTTTAATGCAACCTTGTAATGGAATCATATTTCTCAAGTAAATAGTCACATAGTATTTACAATAATTATTTATCAATTAATGAAAGTGCTCCAGGAATTGAATTGGCAGAGATTTTGTATATTACTTTGAGCACTAAATACAATGGAGGCATCTATTTTATTCAATAAATGAAAAATAAAAGTTTGCATAAAATGAAATAAATAAAATAAAATAAATGCACTGACTCCAACTCTCCCTCTTGTTGGTTGTATGTAAATGAAGTACTTTCAGAATCAATAACTTCTTAATCATACAAAAACAACCATGGGACAAATTTCCCCCAAATTATTCTGCTTTCTTTGAGCTTTAAGCAAGTCTGTACTTTCAAATGAACTCCCCTCACAAAAAGTTACGGATATTTGGCTTTTTGTATGATGTCAGAATGAATCTAAAATCTACCACAACCTTCCCAGGTGAACTGAATTAAACTTTCTCTAAACTTTTCAATGCACATGAACATTGTTCAATGGTTAAATATTTATTCTGCATCATTCTGTTCTCCAAAAACCGGAAAGTTGAATATCCCTAACTTTTTGTGAATAGTGTATTTGTGTCGGGTCAACTTACTTTACCAGAGTTGATTTCATTTATTTACTAAGGGAGTCTCAAATTAGTTGAGTGGGTTGAACTCATTACTCATTTAGGTTTATAGGGTGCACTAATTTTAATCATGATGTTTGAGTTAGATTTGTTCTCATTCTGTCATCGAGAAAGACATAACATGCTCAAATTATTGATTCATACAACAGAATTTAACTTTTTGCCAGAATATACATCAGCCAGGCACAACAGTGAATAAGTAAAAGCTAAGCAAAAGCAATTAAACAAAATAATTTTTAAAAATTCTGTATATGTTTACTCAAGAAATTATTTTTAAGAGTGCATATGTGTTAAAGGAACTGTTGATGATTTTATTTTGATCTTGTTAAGAAAATGCATTTTACACAATATAGTATGTGGTATAAGAGGTAATTTGATTTACAAAATTTACTTGATGATTACGCATATGTACATGTCCAGGTGTTGTACATATCCTGGTTGGTGGAAGCTGCTAATGCTAACTAGCTCCAAACTTTCCATGACAGTTTTTCTCTGCCAATGGGCTTTATGCACAACTCCACTACTTCCTGAACTCATGCCAGCTCCTTTGTTTCCTGTCATTCATTACTGAACAAATTGATTAATCCAGGTGTGAATGGCCATTGTCGTCATGGTTACTGAGGTCAAGAGCTGGCTTAAGTTCAGGAAGTAGTGGAGTGTGCATAAAGCCCACTGACCCTTCGCCGGCCCCGCCCGAGAAACGCTGCTGACAAATGATACGTTAACAACGGTAACTAAGGAAAGGAGTCTCTGGCAAACTTCACCTACAGGGCATAGATGGGATTTTCAAGTCTGATGACGGATATCCAGAACATTTGGGTGATGTTTTATTTTTTGCTTTTCTCAAGAGCCCCCCCCCCCCCCCCCCCCCCCCCCCCCCCCCCCCCCAAAAAAAACACAAGTAGAGAGATGTGGAATATGGTTTAAATAGCGTGAAAGATTGATTAAAAGGTGTGGAAGACCTCACTTGCAGCTGAATTAGGCTAAACATGGAGCTTAACAAACTGTTTGTTCCAATGTAAGACGCTAACACCAACTAGCAGAGTTGCTAGCTACAAGACAGCGGTATAATATTAAGTAAAAGCTACTGTTTTAACATGGAGTGAGGTAGCTGTGTGTTGCTACAGGCCAAACAAATATACCAGATAAACAGTAGGACACGTTGGTTGCCAAAGGGGGGGGGGGGGGGGGGGGGGGGGGGGGGGGGGGGGGGGGGGGGGGGGGGGGGGGGGGGGGGGGGGGGAGAGACTAATATAACATGATCCTCGGCGAGTTTCTCAGTCCAGTCTGCTATCCCGATCAGATCCAATGAATTGATCAAACCCACGATGTGGGAATAACATCCTCGTCCGCTAGAACCCAAAGGGAAAACGTCCTAGCAACAGACTTAAACACGTCAGATACCTAAAACTATCTGTAGTCATACAGTGTACATGACAATTAGCTTAAACTAAAACAACATGTTGACTTACTCTGCGATGCAAGAACGTTGTTGTTCCTTAATACGTTTTTTTCTGGACATGAATCATCAAGACATGGTGTTGCTGAGTCTTTCTGTGTGAATGCTGGGTCTTCGCTTCAATTTTAACATCCTCTTCGTCAACATTACTCCCCGACAAATTATGTTTAATTGTTTAATATTATGTTTAATGTTTAATATTAATATAATAATGTTTAATTTTAATTTAAACAAATGATGTTTAAAATTTAACAAATTTTAATTCCTCAGATGCAAACAGTATTGCAGTCCTCTCTGTCTAGCTCCCTCTAATATTTCCTAACTATTACCCCTATTAACACAATTTCCTTCGGAATATGTTCCCTGAAATTGCAGAGCAATCCATGTTAATGTAGGCATTACATTACCCCCCAGAACTGCCACTACAGCTCGCCCATGGTTCAAAACTGTGTTTAATCAGGGATAGCTCCTTTAAACACAATGAAGAAGACAGTTGTTACCTGTAAAAATAGTGTTAGTGCAAACCTTTGTATAAAGTTTTTTTTTTTTTTAACTTATTATTATGGTTTGTAACTTGTTTGGGTTTCGTTGCCTTTACTTGGACACACTGAAATCCTCCTTGCATTTACTGACTCCACTTTGAACAAAAAAATTTAGACAAGCAATGTCTTTGTGTTCTTTATTTTACATTTAAAAACACTTCCAAAATCTCATTACTCTTTAAAGGCAGTTTTAAAAATGATAGAACTTAGCAATTTGCTGAACAGTTTTCCTCCTCTCTACTTTATCTGTGCTGCTCCAGGTGAGAAGAACACTGACATGTATTTTTTCTTCCATCTGTTTCTTATTATGACATGAAATGCTGCTTGTTTCTGAGCCTTTCCACAGGCTTGTAATGTCAGTGATATTTATTAGACTGCCCTTTCCAGCGTATTTTTAGGCAGGACATTACGTTTTATTTTCAAGTGGGTGATGTTTGAATTAACTTTGATAGGGATGACAGTGATCGTACATCATTCAGTGCAATTAAAGGCAATTACGCATTTGTCAGCCACATTTTCCATCGATATCTTATAAACAGTGTTGGTTTCTATCCTGATACAATGGCTACAGGCAAAATAGGGTTACACAAAAAGAATGTACTGACAAAGTCCATGAAGTTTTCAAACCACGTCATTATCTCAAGCAATTCTCATCTCCTAGGCAACGAAAATATTACAACATTTCTCTGACATCTCAACCAGAAGGACCAGGTCACCCTTAAAATGTCCCAGAGTGATTCATACCCACTCATTCAGCCTGAACAGCATCCAGAGCCACAAGGCAAATCTGTCCTGGTCAAGCCTTTTAGAAATGTGGCAAATGTTAAACAAGGCTGATTGTACACCAGGGTCCCTGCCAAACCAGATCAGACCGCTGTTTAGCTGAAGGAAAGTAGGAACTCCAGAGCAAGTCTCTTAGAAAAACCAATTGTTTTTGTCTTGTGCAAAACAACATGTACTGCAAACTCCACTACTGCTGCAGAATGAGGTCTAAAATATGCTGCATACATGTTGTGACACAGTTGCATGGTCAATTTATTTTCTGTAAAGTTGCCTACAAATAGTTATTTTGGATAGCATATTTAAAGATGGTAAATATGTTGGCTTTCACTCCATGTTTCCTGTCTTTTTCCATTAAAGTCATCTTATTTGTCTCAACCTCATTCCCTCCACAAATGCCAGACAATTACCAAGCAAATGAAAAATATGACGTGCAGGAAGACTGTTTTGGTTTTTTAAAAGGTTCAGCCCTCGTTGGAAGAAATTTAGTATCACTGCATAGATATTCTAATTTGTGCAAAATGAGCAGATCCTGTGTAATATGCAACACTGATAACATAAAGGAGAGGTAGGCTCATTAACTTTGGCTGCATGGTGTCAGATCAGAAGAAAATAAGACAAAGAAAAGACCTGAATATTTGATGTGTATGTTATGTTTATTAGGTGAGGTTTTTCTTACTTCTGTTCATGTTATAGAATCAAATAAATCAGTGTTTTCAGCTAGATTTATTTTTCATCTTTTGCACAGCAAGTTATTTGGAAGGGCCACAATCCTGCAGGCTTTCAATGTTTTGCTTTTCTAATGCACCAGACTTAAATGAATGAGTCATTGTGTAGAACTTGATAGGCTGTTGGATCCATTTAATTTGACTCAGGTGCAGCAACTTCTGGTCAGGTGCACTGGAGCAGAAAACAATGAAAACCTGCAGGACAGCGGACCTCAAGGCTGACTTTGGACAAAACCAGAATGAACAATATAAAACAACTTACAACTGCAATGAAATTCTGTAATGTATACAATTATAAGTATACGCTGAGTTTTTTAGGACCTATTTTTAGTTAGAAATTAAGATGATGAGTGTGACCTCTACACAGAGGACACAGGTCACCTATTGATTTTATCTTCTGCCTGACTTAATCAATGTTCTGAAATGATAAACAGCTTTTAAGGAGAATCTTCCCCTGAAGATTCTCTAAATTTTTTTTTTTTTTTTTTATGTTGGATTTTGTTTTAAGATTCAATTAAAAGTTTAAATAATATAACATTTTTCGTTCCATTCCATACCTAAGACTTTGAGGAATCAATGATCTGTGAAGGAACATTTTCACTCATTTCAACACACTGTTGTTGAAATATTGACACGTAGCAGGAAAAGCACAGGTTTATTAATGATTCAATGACCCTGCTAATATGTGTACTAGAGGTTTACTGAGCATTAAAGGGAACTTGGTTCCATCAATTAATCTGTGTTTGTCTCACTCATAAGAGCCGGCAACACTGACTGGTGACATTTGTGTTTATGAGTTTTGTGGATGTATGAAGAGAGATAAGAGGAAGTTAATTACTATGATTAGCTGTTTGACAACTGACTACCATTGTGGCTTAGAAAGGCAGCCAGACTGCATCAACCAAGAGGAGGAAGAGGAGTGTTGTGCTCTATCTGAATTTCTACGTGCAGTTATGCTGGCATATAAATGTCTCTTAGCCACAAAAAACTCACATCTTCCAAGCCCATACCAACAGCATGCATCAGTGTGTCTTGCACTTGCATGTTTCATTTAGTGTTTCTCTGAAGAAACCTCACTTTTTCCCCTCAGTGTTACTTAGAACACAAGTTTGGATTTACTGAAAAATCTCATTTTTTGGCTGTATTTGTAGTTTTTCAAGGATGAGTCCATCTACACGGAGGAAGGAAACGATAGTGACTTTGTTTTGCATTCCTCTGTGGTCAGACAGGATCCATCAGGATTTCATTATGGCATGGAGAACTGTAAACAATGCTCTGCTCTGCTCGGCTCTGCTCTTCATGTTCTGTCTGCTGCCAATCGAGCTTCAGACTGGGGTTCTTCTCCTGTTTTTGTTTAGATTTCTTAACCCCATGCTCCTTAGTTTCTGTCTCTTAATAGCTACTTTCTTTGTGTTTTGCCTTGACTTGAATTCCTTCCAGTAGCTCTGTATGAGTGTGTGTGTTAGTGTGTGTTTGGTCAGCGTTGTCCTCAACTAAGGGGAATCTCCCTGGCTCTCTTTAAGCAGCACCAACTGTGTAACCAGCTGCCTGAGGTCAATTGCAGCAGTTTATTACAGACTTTACTCCTTAATCCATAATGCAGGGCCTTTCCTGCTGGACGGAGCATAAACAGCAACATGTGGAGTCAACATGCATTTCTGACTTGTGCTTTTATTCTTTTTCTTCCAAAAAAAAAGTTAAATATATTGTACCAAATGATCTACACAAGTTATTTCTGTTTCTAATCCTAATTTTATCTTCTGTTCAGGTGTCATTTCGTTTAGAGTTTGAGTTCAGTCGCACCATCTTCCTAGATCACCTCAGAGTTATCCTGGATGCCAGCAGGTGTGAAAACCAATTTACAATTGCGTTTCAAATCTACTGACATTTAAATAGATTTTTTTTATTTCCCTGTAGAAAGGTCTGTCCTTAAATGTGTTTTGTTTCTGATGCTGAACTAAGATATCCTAAAAAAAATAGAATAACATGACATTATAAATGAATCATGTGGTGAGATTAAAATAAGCCAAAAAGCTGCAATCATAAGGTTAAATGTTTCTTGTCAGTAAAAATGTTTCCTCTCTTGACAGTGATGGGGAGGAAATAGGCACAGACGATAATTTCAATGATATCTATTACTCATTGAAATATGAGGGAGACCTTCTCTTCACTAGGTTTGTTACATTCTCGATTTCTTTCCAAAAAGTGGATATTGTTTATTTTGGAACCAGCGAAACGGGAGTATGGTGAATAAGATCAAGGGGGAAATAAATCCCAGAAACTGAACATGGAACTCTTTTGTTATATAATGTTTTTAAAGTCTATTGTGTGTTACTTTTTTTTTTGTTGTTGTTTATTTTTGCTGTTTCCTTCTAAAGGGATTCAAATCCTACCCGATATGAGATCAAACCAGACCTGTCACTGGAGGAGCCTGGAATTATCGGCCCCCCTTTCAACTTTACTTTCCAGGTGAGAGCCAGTGTTATCGCTTCCATGTCTTTAATTTAGTGAACGGGAAAAACACTGTCTGGAAACCATTTACCCAATTTACCCCTTGTTGTCTCTCAGATCCAGAACCTTGGATACTTTCCAGTAAGGGATCTGCAGATGAACATTGAGATCCCAGAAATGACGAAAAATGGAAACCAGCTCTTGCAGATATCTGATTTTCATATTGACCAGGTGAGAACAAAGCCTTAAAGTTGGGTTTGTGAATCCAAATTAGAATAATTTAGCTTTTGAAAATATACTGTTTTTTTTATTTGTTTGTTTGTTTTTGGTCTGGGGGGTGTTTTTAATAAAGGAAAATGTAAATTTAATGATGAAACCGACTCTGCTCAATATGCACTGGGGCCTGACTGTTTTTCTACATTTGGCTGTCATGTTTAAACCATAAACAGGCACTAGACGTTAACTTGATGAGTACATAGACTCATAGAGGACGTATATCTTGCAAAAGGGCTGAAGCTGCATATCTTAGCCAAAAGTTTATGATCCATTTAGAACATAAAGAAATAAAGTATTTCATCAGGCACCATATGGAAAGATTTTTTTTGTTTCAGTATGATATTACGTAACTGCTTAGCACACATAACTTGGGTATTTAAAAAACACAGAGATAGCAATCTTCATTTAAAACTCTGTAATTTTGCGTATTTTTGTTTGTGGTGGTTTGGTAGAATCAAATCTGACAAGAAGGGGTGATATAGAAAGATAGAGAGATTTGTCATTGTTACAAGGACAATGAAAATCAGTTTAGCAACTTCATTAGCAGCATGTCAAGTGTAAACTATACAGGAATGTACAAAGTAAATATGAGGATAGATGATATAAGGTGCAAATCAAAAACAGTAAACATTAGATTAAAGGTGATGGCTACTTTTTCATCAAAACAATCAATATTTTAAAAAATTATACACAGAGAACATCTAGAGGGGTGCAGAATTATTTTTACTACAGTAAATAATAATAAATTTTAAAAAACTTATAGCATACAAGTAGTTATTTTATCAAATTCGACAGGTCCAAAATACATCAATATTTACGTTAATATCTACACTAAAGGATTCTGCAACAGCAGCATGAGTTGAGGAGTTGCTAACTTGATTGCTCTGTCTAAAAATACAGCGTCCCCATAGCCATCCCTACAGGATGAGGGTGAAGGTAGCAAAGGGGCTTAAAGGTCCTGAGGAGGTTGCAGCTTTCCTCCTGGACATGACAGTTAAACATTTACAAATGCCAATTAATGGTAGGCTGGTTCTGTAATGTTGCTAATGCTAACTGAGTAAGCAAGTGTGAGTGCGCCACCTACTGGCGGGGAGGAATTAAACTTGTAGCTATCACCTATCTCAGGGAGCCCCAATTCCGGTCCTCGAGGGCCGGTGTCCTGCAGGTATTATGAGCTGCCCGGCTGTAACACACCTTGTGACAAGTGCAGAGCTTGATGTCAAGCTCTGCACATGTTTGCTAATTACCCACTGATTGGAGTCAGGTATGTTGCAGCAAGGGAGCTCCTAATACCTGCAGGACACCGGCCCTCGAGGACTGGAATTGGGGATCCCTGAACTGAATAAACAGTGTGTATATTGCACTGATTGTCAGTGGTTAATCAGTGAGTAGAGTGGCGGTGATTGGCATGTCCTGTGTGGTATGATGGGGCAGGGATATGTTCCTTAATTCAGTAATAAACTGTCAAATATGACATGAAAGAACTAATTCAGAAAATTTACCCTTTTTCCTTTTTATTTTTGGAATATTTTCAAAACAGCATTATGAAACAACTTTTAACCTATTCTACTGTATATATCATAGGAACATGTCGTAAAAATTAATCTATAAATGTTGCCACAAGTTGGAAAATTGAACATTAAAAATTGCTCAGTGGTTCTTGTTTTGTGAAATGATTTTTTTTTTTTTTTTTTTATAAAATTGACCCATTCTTACGTTTATTGTTTTCAGCCTCATCCAGTTTTATTCATTTAGAATAGTTTTCTAATATTGTAAACAACAATAGTAAAAGGGGGTATTTGAGTCCCTTGTTTTTTAATGAATGTTAATTAACTTTTTCTCAGCATTATTCCACTCTTCTCTGCAGACATAAGATTGTAACAGACAAAAAGTCATTTTTTACTCTCATTTTTCTTCTCAGAGAGATGGCACACACTGTTTACCACCTCAGCATGTAGCACAGAGCAGAGCATCCCCTGAGGACCTCTCACGCTTCTCTCGCTTGGTAAAGTACAAACCAGTAAAATCAAATCCCCAGATAGAGGTTTGGCTTTCAGCTTTGTCATGTAACCATTTTGCTTTTGTTTCTCCACACAGAACAAATCCAACACGCTAACCCTGCCAATTCAGTGTGCAGTCAATGTGGCTTCCAACAGGGAAATTGCAGTTAGAATCACAGGAGCACTGAGAATAGATACACTACATGCTGTGAGTTATAAATCCAAACGTGGTACATTGTATACAATGCTTTTAATCACACTGTTGCACAGCTTTATCTCTGTAGAGGTTTGTTAAAATTGGCTGCACCTTTTAATTTTCTTTTCAGCTGAAGTTTAAAATCTTGGAACTGGTAACTAGTGCTTCAGTGGAGCTCCCCCCTCCAGCCCCATGTTTTTACATGAAGAGAGGCCCGTCAGACATGTGAGTCAACAACGTCTTACCATAAACTGCCCCTGCCCTGAGTTTGACCTGGTTCAGAACAGACTTCATAAAGGCATCAGTTTTGATCAGATTTACTCGTACTCTATTTGTCCTTGATATGTGTAATCCCAATAAAACAAAGTTTAGAAATGCAGTTTTTAAAACTAATTTCTACTGACTGAATTCATGCAATTCTACTAAGGATGCAAAACAAAGCAGGAACACATTTTTTTAAGTGGCCAACTTAAAAAAAATTAAAACCATATCAGGGCTTTATGCTACAGTAGTTTATGGCAATGGATGTAGGAATAGGAGTGCAATTATCCTGTAAATGTTGGTATTTGTACACACATGCAGTGTGGTGCTAAGGGACCGAAAGGTCCAGCGGCACAACATGTAAAGGTCTGGACTCTAACACTAATCTTTGCTGCCATCTATTGGCCTTCACCAACAGCCCTACAGTTTCCAGCCGTTAAAGTTTACATTTTACAAATGCTTTACTTTATCTTAATCTATACAGAACCTTCACAACAAAGTTAAAAAAGAAATAAAACCATTAATAACCATCAGGCTGAATATGGAAAACATAATTTAGGCATTAATGATTTTATGCAAAGAAATAGCCATGTATTAAGGGACAGAAATAAAAGATAGATGTGTGTATATATATATATATATATATATATATATATATATATATATATATATACACACACAAAAAGTTAGGGATATTCAACTTTCAGTTTTTAGAGAACAGAATGATGCAGAATAAATATTTAACCTTTGAACAATGTACATGTGCATTGAAAAGTTTAGAGAAAGTTTAAATCAGTTCACCTGGAAAGGTTGTAGTGGATTTTACATTCATTCTGACATCATACAAAAGCCAAATATCCGTAACTTTTTGTGAGTAGTGTATATGTATATGTATATATATATATATATATATATATATATATATATATATATATATATATATATGTATACAGTGTATATATATATATATACCTATATATATATAGGTACCTATATACCTACTGTATAGGTATATATACTACCTTATATATATATAGGTACTACCCCAAAAATTTGAATATCCTGAAAAAGTTCGTGTATTTCTGTGATTCAACTTAAAAGGTGAAATTTACATACTATTTAGACAAATAATATGTGAATCAATATATTTAAAGCTTTTATTTGTTTGGATGTTGCTGATTAGGACTTGCAGCTTTAGAAAACCTTAAATTCAAAAACTTAAAAAAATTTGAATACTGTGAAAAGCTCCAGTGTTGTAGGCTCAGAGTGTCACATTCTACTCAGGTAAGTAATCCAAAACACCTCCATAAGTGCCCTGAGCCTTTAAAAAAGTCCCTGTCTTGGTTTTGAAGAATTCACAATCATGGGGAAGACTGCTGATCTTACAGTTGTGCAGAAATCCATCAACTCCCTGCACAAGGTGGGAAAGACACAAAAAGTGATAGCAAAAGAAACTGTTGCTTCTCTGAGTGTTGTCTCAAAGCATATTAATGGACAGTTAAGTGGAAGGAAGAAGTATGGAAGAAAACTGTGTACAAGCTGGAGGGCTGACAGCAGCCTGGAGAAGATGGTCAGGAAAGGGCCATTCAAAAGTGTGGAGGACTTCATAAGGAATGGACCTGTGAGCTTCATTAAGTCCAGCATAAATGCAGACGTCTACCAGGACATTTTGGAGCACTTCATGCTTGCTTCGGCAGACCAGCTGTATGGGTATGCAGACCTCATCCTCCAGCAGGACTTGGCACCTGCCCACACTGCCAAAAGTACAAAATCTTGGTTCAGCAACCATGCTTGATTGGCCCGCAAATTCACCTGACTTGTACTCCATCGAAAACATGTGGAGCATTGCCAAGAGAAAGGTGAACGGGAAGAGACCAAACAATAAAGAAGAGCTCAAGGCTGTAATTGAAGCATGTTTTTTCCTCCATAACACCTCAGATATGCCAGAAGCTGGTTAATCCATGCCACGCCGGGTTAAGGCAGTCATTCAAGCAAAAGGGGCCCCAACCAATTACTAAGTACAGTTGCAAGATTTTACTTTAGGAGGCCCAACTTGTTTGTATTTAAAGTCCTTTTTTAATTGATTTCATGCAATATTCTATTTTTTTTAGTTATTTGAGGTTTTACTTAAGCTGCAAGTCCTAATCAGCAACATCCAAACAAATAAAAGCTTGAAATATATTGATATGCATATGCATATTATTTGTCTATACAATATGTAGATTTCACCTTTTAAGTTGAATTACATATATATATATATATATATATATATATATATATATATATATATATATATATATATATATATTAGGGCTGTCAAAAAATTTACCCTAAATTAATCCTATTGTCAAACATGAGATGTCCTTTTTAATTGCTACTTCTATATGCAGAAAATACATTAACTTTTGTTTTACAACCTAAAGGCTAAAACCAAGCTACATATCCGGGAGTAGTCCAGGACTCAGACCTGAATTTCAGCTTCACATTAGGACAGTTGTGAAGTCAGCGTGTGTGGACCATATCAGCAACATTCTGGACTAAACTCCAGCTGTCTGAAGGACTAGAGGGAGACATGTAAGGACTGGGTTTCAGTAGTTTAGTCTACTAAAGATAAATGCAGAATTCCTGGTGAGACACCTTGAACCCTAAATGTGTTCTAGAAGTGAAAAAGCAATGTAATTCATCAGGATTAATTTTTTGACAGCCCTAATATATATATATATATATATATATATATATATATATATTTCCCTGCACCCAGAGATATAGCAGGTATTTTCTACATTTCAATGTTCATGCGAAAAGAGGAATGGATTAAGGGGCAAACCTGAATGACCTGTTCTGCTTTTCATTCTTTTAAAAATATCTATAGTAAACTGGATGCTCATAATGTTATTCTGCTTCCTTCTCCTGTTATGAAAAATGTAATCCATGGATGAAAGTGGGAGAAATGCATCTTTGAAGATCAATTAAACTCAAAGATAGAGTAATTTGAGAAAAGAATACAAAACGAAAGGAAACAAAACAAAAAAGTAAGGCTACCATAGGATAAAGGGAACACTATTATATGGACCAGCTGGAGGCATCTGGTCAGTGTGCATGCTGTATGACACTGACCAGCTGCCTCCAGTTTCTTAATCAGATCAGCACCAATCATCTGGGAAGCTGCTAAAAACACCAAACCTACCAAGAAAGAGACAATAACAGGAGAAAAAACCCAAGTCTTCTCAAAGTGAGAATATATAACTGTTTTGTAACTAAATTAATTTGATATTATTAACTTGGAACTGGACTAACTACTGAGATATTTTAGGGGGAGTGGTAGCCTAGGTTACAAAGGTGGGCTTAGGTCTGGAGAACCTGAGTTGAGTCCCCAGATTGCCAACAGAGGTGAACCAAGGCCCTTAATAAATCCCTCTCAACTGCTCCCTTATCATGGCTGCCCACTGCTTTGCACGTCTAGAGGGGTCAAACAGTGCCGGGTTTCCCAATCAGGACTAATAACATAATAGTTTGATAATTAATTGATTATTAATTACATGAAAGTAAGAATCAGTGAATACCCAGAGAACATCATTGTGTTTTCACGACAGCAGCAAATATCTAAATGTCATCATCTATGGCCAGAATATCTCAGAATATCCTTTCCATAATATTACTTTATGATAACATGCACACATTGTCTTATTTATTAGTCATATAGTTGTATTCTCTGTTTCTACATAACATTTCTTGACTCCTCTCATTGTGCCTGACAGATAATATTGGAGATTCGGAAGGAAGGAGATTACAGAATCCCCACTTGGATTATTGTTGGTAGCACGCTGGGAGGACTGCTGTTGTTAGCTCTGCTCAGTCTGGCTCTATGGAAGGTAAGCTGTCATTATATCCATGGTTATTTTTTTGGAGCTGATCACCTAATGAGCCACATAATCAGTGTAAAATATCAGCTGCACCTCATGATGTTAGATTTATATAAAATTGTATCAGCATTTTGTTCTACGAGCAAATTAATTTGATCTTTTACAGTGATTTAAAGCTATCTTCACTGGTTCTACAGAGCAGGATGATTATTATTATTACTTCAAAACTGCTGGTGAAAATCTCTGAATGACAATGAGCTTCAGATGAGCTTCAATTATTCATGTAGAGGCTCTGGGTGATGAAAAAAATTAAGGCAATCTTGTTTTCATGGCCAATACAGACCCAATTGACAAACTTAATCTGACTCCAGGCCAATAAAGATTTAATACAATCACTTTTTTCACCCCTTTTGGTAGCTTCAGGATAGAAATACACAGACTGATTAGAAGCTCCTGGCCTCCTGTGATATTCCTGTTTGTTCCAGTTCTGATGAGTAAAAATAGAAATGGGTAATGGGGAGGAAACTTGTTCTTGGTTAAATGTGCTCAAGTAATTTTTCCTAAGTTCATAAAGTCAATGCATATTGCTTTTCCTGAAATTTTCTTCAAAAATATATTATGAAGAAGAAGATATCAAGTCACAGATTCACAACTGGCTGTCTTGCAATAGAAACTTGCTAAATTTATGGTGCATTCATAGCATGTCTGTGCAGCAGTCAGTTATTTACAAGAAGCTGTCCCAGTACTTCGTGTCAGATTTCTCTCTGTGTTTGACTGCTCCTTCATCCAGCTCGGCTTCTTCCAAAGGCAGAAGCGAAGAGACAAGGACGAGCAGGAAGTAAACGGGAAGGTGGCTGAAGAGCGGTAACGCAGGCTGATGGCTCTCAGCAGATGCCTTTTCCACAGGGGACGCCACACTCAGGGACCAACCCACCTCCCCCTGCCTCCCCATCACGGCAGTGGCAGTACATAGATGGCTCCACATGACCGCTGAAGCAAGACTTATTCAGTGCACTGGACCTGTCCCATGCCATGACCCCTGACCCCCAGAGTCAGCACTGTCACACTCACTTAGAAATCCTGCACTGTTGCGATGTAAGGGCCTCTTTTTTTAATCTATGCATTCCACCGTCCACGATGTCATCCCACCACAGATCTCGAAGCTCTGGTGCTTAGCTTTTAAAATAATTATAAAGAGAAATGAAATGAAGTGAGCTTAAATCGATCTGTTCCAAAGATTTCAGGATATGTTTTGCCTTTCAGGTAAATATTAGCCAATCTTTAATCTCTTTAATCTCTTTTTGGTGTGTATTTATTTAATTTTGGAAAAGTTTGAATTACATGAAAAACCTCAAGGGTGACTTGCCACCCAACAATCACCACAAATGTAAAGATATTTTATTGTATATTAAATTTGAAATTGAAAGGTTTTTATCTGCAGCAAGTTCGGTTGACATAATTTATTAAGAACTTAAACCGAACTGAAGTCACCCAAGTACAAAAAAGATTTACGAAGACTTTTCTAAACTTGCAAAAAGGAAAATGCTACAATTTTGTGTCCTGTAAAACACGCAGGATAATTTTCAAATATTTGATGCACTTTTATATGTATGTACAGAATTAACTTGAATTTGTAAATAGTCAAGTGCCTTTTTAAAATCCTTTCTATGTTATGACTCACAATATTTTCCACATTTTTTATGGCATTCCTTGTTTAACTTAAGAGAAAATTCAGCTTTGTGTTACAAACCTATACCGGTATGACACAGTTGCATGCCTTTTAACATGCACTGCATCAGAGCTAAGGGTGTGCATTACATATTGCCAGTAATTCTTCAATATAATGACATTTATATTGAGCTGTCACAAATGCCATAAACACAAGTCTACTTGATGCATATTGCTCCTGGTGATGTATTGTTAGGGTGTAAAGAAATGTAATATGCATACAAATAAAACAATGTATATGTTTTGTTTGTCCTTTATTTTTTTGTTTGCCCTTTATCCTTTTTTTTTCTCCTTTCCCACTGACAAGTCCAGAATATTATGTAAATACAGTAATAAGCATTAAATAAATAAATGAATAAAATCCAGATTATCAAGAAGAGCCTTTTCTCTATGAAGCTCTCCTTGGCAAATCTAATTGTTCATGTCTACAAAAGGGAGCCAAAACTTGTTACCACTTTCTACCACAAGAATGACAGATTTCATTTTTATTTTGAGGGGTTGGGGGGTTTTCAAATTTTTGAGGAAAATTTAGTTTGAAAGACCCCCCTACTGAGCTGATGAGGATGCTCTCTCTCAGGGATACAGAGCATATACAAAGAGATGAGGAGTAAATTTACTCCCATCATAAACTCACTTTTTCATTTTTCTTCTTTATTGTATCCCTGTAACTTCTTTCAAGCTAAAATTTTTAATTCTTTATATAAAAGTTTAGGCAATCGTTTGTGTTTTTTTTTTTTTTTTTTTCCCTGTTGTCCTGTTTAGTTTTGGATTTTGATCATGGTCATTTTTTTTTGTTTGTTTTTGAGAGGGTTTTTGTGTGTGTGTGGTGGGTGTGCACGTGTGTGAGGATAGGTTATTTTCCAGGTTTTCCTATCAAAAGCCAGCAGTGGGTTTCTGAATGGGATGTCTTCAGCTGTTTGCAATATAAAGGCCTCAGTAGGGAAGGGATCTTTAAGCTCTCTCTCGGGAACCATCTGGGTACTTTATCTTCTGCTCTAACTATTTTGGACAGCTGACTAAAGCATAACCATCACAGCAGAATGTAATTTAGGTCTATTTTTCTGAAAAGATCTTTTACTTGGCCATAAAAAGTCCAGGGATGCCCCGATCCAATGACATGGTTTTAGACTCGATAAATGTTTCCTTAACATCGACACGACAGCAGCGGGCTGCCATGGCCGACGTTGCCCCTCTCTTTGGCCGAGGATGGTCTCGACGGCAACGTCTCTTTTTCCTCTGCGTGGTTTTCCTGACAGTTACGGTTTTATGACCAGTTGGTCTGATTCTGCCTCATATGAGCCGCTGGAGTCCTGCACACAGCTCAGTGCTGTATGATGCGGCATCACCGGGCAGGACAGAAGTAAAATGTAGCCTAATGCAGCAGCAGCCTGTAAATACAGACGGCAAAGTGAAAGCAGCAGTATCACTAAACTGAACCGAGTTCAGAAAGTTTGATTCATTTGTCAAAGCATTAGACAATAATTTCATCATGATCTGTAACACACTGTTCATATTTAGCCACGCAATGCGACAATATGTGCTGGTTTAACGTTACTGTGTGCACCAGTGTGACAAGGCTGCTGTGAGACGTGACCATGGACGTGACACGCAACAGGCTCAGAGTGACAGAAAAAAAAAGAAAAGAATGCTGATGTAATTAATTTTTTTTTATTAAATTAAATCAAATTAATCAAATTAAATTCTGTTAAATCATCATTTCAGTGGAGAAAGTTATGAGAAAGCCATTATGTTCTTTTCACAGCTTTCGGTGGAAAATCAGAGGCAATATCCTTATCAAGGCTTCACCCTCCAGCTGTTAGAACCAGTTTAGTTTGTGGTTTGTACAGCTCAGTTACCAAGCCTTGGTATAAAGATCATCCCAGAACTGGAAAATTTAGATTATTCTTGCTGGGCAAAATGAATACTGTCGCGTTGCATGGCTAAATAGTGTGTTGCATATCATGATGAAATTATTGTCGTATGCTTTGACAAATGGATCAAACTTTCTGAACTCGGCTCAGTTCAGCGGTACTGCCACCTTCACTTTATCGTCTGTATTAACAGCAGAGGTGTCAAACGTTGGGTAGAAGTAGAAAGTAGAAACCCTGTCTGGCAGTTTTTCCAACCAATCACTGAACCAGCTGGGTTTAATTAGCTCCTCTCCCAGGTAGATGAGCTCGTTAGGGAAAACAGCTGTTCTAAATGTACTGGCAGATCCAACAACATGACAGGACTTGTACTTGAAAACTATTTTTACTTCTACTTTTGACTCCTCTGAGTAACAGGCTGCATACGGGACTCCGGTGGCTCATATGAGGCAGAATCAAACCAACAGTCATAAAACCGTAACTGACAAGAAAACCACACAGAGAAAAAAAGAGACGCTGCCGTCAGGGCGCATCCCCGGCCAGAGAGGCAACGTCAGCCATGGCAGCCCGTTGCTGCCGTGTCAATGTAAAGGAAACATTTTATCCAATACCTGATCGGGACGTAATAGCCGATTCTGATTGAGTCTGAAACCATGTGATCGGGCCAATTTCCAATCGTGATCAGATCGGGACATCCCTGCTTTGCAGGCAGCACCTTACCTGGCTGAACTTTTCAAAAACCCACCAGTAGGAAGTACAGCAGAGCTTTACGTTTTGCTGGTCAACATCTGTTGAAAGGTGCCCTAATCCTAGTGCAAGCGTTAGGAGGAGCAGTCTATTCCAACTTTCTGGAATATTGTTTTCTTAACGCTTACACTCACTGCAGAGACCGTAAAAAAAGGGGACGAACCTTCCGCTCATGTGACTCATTAGTTTCTGAAGAGCTAATGACACCAGTTGGGCGTTCCCATCGTCCCCATCGTCGCCATCTTCGCCGCGTTGCGTGTGTCTTCGCTCCCGTAAATTACAAAAATGGGCAAAAAGGGGCTTCGGGGCAAATGAATGACAGCTGACGTACTCTCGGCTAAGCGCTAACCGAGCTAACTCAAAACTAACAGAAGCTAACGGAGATTAACTCCCTAAGCGGCGAGGTAAAGGTAAGATGTGCTTAGACATGCTAGCTGACTAAAAACCACTGTTGTACTACTCTGCTACAGACTAAGACCTTACTGAGAGCAAACAAGGAGCTAACTAGGAGCCCCCGGTCGGCAGGCTGACATCCAGTCTGCCACCTGTCAATCAGAAGGACACATCCTTAATTATGTGTAATTTCAAGATTAAATAACATCTAAACAGATGAGTTATAAAAAGAAATTCACCCCCTCACTGTCAACATTAAGGTAAACTTGACCTATTAAACCTAAAATGATACAGTATTTTGAACCAGGTTGTAAACATGTTTATTTCTGCTGTGAAGTTGGCCTTTTTAACATGGGAGTCTATGGGGATTTACGTTTTGCAGCCAGCCCCTTGTGGATGAAGAGAGAACTACAAATACTCATCTTCCGGGTAGCTTCATAGTTGGCCAACGGAGGTTACCGCTTGGCTCACTGACCTCTATTCAAAGCCAAACTCAAGAACTATATATTGAAAAAGGCCAGACTGTTAATATGTTGATACTTTCTTGTGTTTTGAACCTTTGGCACTAGATAGGCTACTTAGTTTGAATCCATTTTATACTTTTAGCATTTTCTTTGATAATTTCTCTGTTTTAATGGTTTTTGTATTTATTTGTCTTTTGATTAAAAAGCAATTTAGTCAACTTTGTTGGAAGGTGTTATAGAAAAAAAAAAACTTTGACTGACTGTTTATCCCTCAGTTTATTTTGTACCCTGAAATAGGAGATAAAGAACCAGAGGACTTCATCTGCATACAAGAATAATTTATGTTCCGTTCCACCTGCTGGAATAACCTTGATTTGCCAATTTCTTCTCATACCAGCTGCAAGAGCTTCTAATGCCAATGCAAAATCCATGGACCCAGGGGGTGGCCTTTTTATATATATATATATATATATATATATATATATATATATATACTTTATTCGTCCCAATTAGCGACCCAATTGGGAAATTCATTCTCGGCATTTTCACCCATGTCAGGTCGAACCTGAGAGCAGTGGGCTGCTATTTAAAGCCCGGGGAGCAGTTGGTGGAGGGGTTAAGGACCTTGCTCAAGGGGCCACAGGAGTTCAGGTGAGTGCCGTGTTGGGGTCTCGAACCTGGGTCTGCTGCGCCAAAGCCCCCGACATTAACCACTACACAATCCACTCCCACTATGCTTGTTCCTGTATGTAGATAGAAACTCATTTTACATCAAACAGTTTATTAGAAATACAGCCTTAGGGCTATAATACAATAATTTAAACCAATTTATAAATGAAGAGCCCATCCCCAAACTTTATATTATCTTTAAGCCCCATTTGAATCAGAAGATTTCACTAAATCAACAAAGAGCAACTTTGGATTTTAAGCCATTTCTTATCAGCCAAACCAGATGTAAAGTGTAGAGACTTTAAGATGACCTTCCCCTAATGAAGCTCACCTGGTCTGGGTGAGTATGATTCTTCCTCTTGTTCTGTAGCCAAGATCTTAGCCAGTATTTCAACATCTACATTAATTAGTGATAAAGTTCTGTAACTACCACGTTTCTGAGGGCCTGTACCTTTTTTTTTTTTCTCAAAGTGTAATAATACAGAATACATGCTTTCTTGTAACTTTATTAATGGCAGTTTGAAACAACTAATTTTTTATGCTAATGTGTTAGAGTGCACTTTATCACACTCTTTGGGGTATCCATCATTTCCTGGAGAGTTTCCAGGGCTAAACTTATTAACCAGAAATGTAAAATCCAGGTGCCACAAAGAAAACTCCTGCTACTGTGTGTTTATTGGATCTGCCTATTTAGAACAGTTGTTTACACTAACGAGGTGTTACAGGTGTTGTCACTAACGAGCTCATTTACCTGCATAGGAGCTGTGCTAATTAGATTCAGCTGCTTTAGTGATTGGTTGGAACAACTCCCAGACAGGATTTTTACTTTCTGGACCAGGGATGTTCACCTCTGCTTATTGCTTGCTGAGTCTCCTCTATACTGTTATAGCCTCACTAATTTCTTTCTCTTTTTCCCCAGCAATAAAGAGTGCAGTTGTGTCTGAGATAGACAAGAATCTGTTTCCTCTTGATTTCCAGAGGTTTGTGATAAGAACAATGTTTTTTTTGTTGTTGTTTTTAAAAAAAAAATCAAATCTGCATTCATTTCTCTCCTGTTGGTGACCGTGTTTTCCTTCCCATTCTGAAGTGAGGGTGTTAGCATTTGATTATATTGTTTTGCTCTATGTGCTAAAAATCTTAGCCATCTCCACCTGTTAATCATAATTCTGTATGCTCTGAAATAAAGCAAACTTCAATTTCTTCTGTAAAATTAAACTTAACTCCAGTATAAATTTACTGAAATAGCCTGCATGCTCTCCTAACATCATGATTCTTGATTTCTCTCTTGAATTCGTATATCTGAGTATTATCTTGCCTTTTTCAAATAAGAGGACTATGGTACCTTAACTTGAATGACTGTTTGAAATTTAATTTCAGAGACTTTAGTGTGCACAAACAACTGGAAAAGTCTGAGATTGTAGAACTTAAATTAAGAAATTTTCGTACTGTGTGTTGGAAGTATGAGGCTTTGCAAGAAACTTGGAGTAAAATTAAATGATGATTTCAAATGATGATTTCAAGTTTGCTTAACTGAGATTAGCTGATAAACTTACAGTAAATTGTTATTTGTGCTTTGTGCCAGGAAATTGGTGCGGACTTTGCCAAAATAGTCACACCACAAACCTCTTTTCATGCAGCAACTACCTGAACAACTTTCAAAAAAGCAATACTACATACGTTTTGTCCTTAAAACACTGTGTTGATGAATAATTTTGATGACATACTAACATTCATTAAGCACATTCCCAAAGCCGTTATTGTCCTGTAAGCATCCCAAGGCTGAGAAACTGCACTTTTTCATCCCAGGGCAACACATGACAGCTGCTCTGCTTTACAGCACTATGTCACACACCATCAACTGGATATCAACACACTGGCTGTTTTAAATTTGCTCCATGGCAGCCAAGAAATACAAAAGGACATTATTGGTGAACATAAGGAAAAGAAAGTGAGAAAGTGAGAAGAGACAAGTCAACTTTGGAGCGACTTTATCTGGCTGAAGAGAGCTCCGAGAAAACACGGGATGCAAAATCAATGCCAGATTTATCTTTTTGGGGGGTACTGCAGTGTGAAAATCTACAAAACTTTAGTTCTACTCCTCAACACTCAGGGATGTTAATAGTGACAGTACACACTCAGTGATGGCATAAAAGTTCATTAGCAGTAACAGAGTAATCACATGTAACGGCCAAGGTAGTGATGTTATGCTCGAGCAGGCTGCTCGACTTCGTATCTATCTTTCAAAGCGGAAGTGTCGTGGCTTATGAATGGAGGCTTGCTTCACTCCGTTAAGGACCGCCCTACTTTCCAAATGAAGCTTCATGACGTCACGCGCGTATCACCGACCTTACGCGCCAGTTTGAATTCAGGGTGGAGTCATTGATTTGCTAGTGCTTATAAACGGACACAATTCCACCAAACTTTGTGGGTTTATGAGAGGAGGAGACAGTTGTGTATAGTTGCCATTTATTCATTAACTTACATACAGGGAGAGTGAGATTCAGGTGAGATTAGGCTAATATTCCATCTCCTGACATATAATCACATCAGCACTTAGACATTAAAGTACATATTTATATACTTAAATTTCTACATACACTTACACACACACACATACATAGATTAGGTTTAGATTAGGAGTGAATGTGTGAATATCAGAGAATGTGTGATCATCTTTGTGGTGTAGTGCAAACATCTCTTGGCACAGCCAGATTTGAGAATGAACGTAAAACATGTTACAAATAACTGTTACTGTTTCATGACACATTGCCCCTCATCAATCCGTGCAGCTGCTATGTTAAAGGTTGACCAGCAGATGTCACTATATTGTGTTGAATGCTTCATAACACAGAACCATTTGAAGACAATTGCTTCATATTGATTCAGTGGTTTGGAAAGCTTCAGTTTCTCCATCACTAGGCCAAGGTGCCCAAAGATCATTCATTTTCATAACCAGTCAAAATGATTGTTTCGGTAAACTGAAAAGTTAACTAAAAAAAAATCAAGTTTAACTACAAAACAGCAAACCTAATGTGGTGCCGTTGTCACAACCATGCTTGCTGTGGTGTCCGTGCTCTGAGCTTAGGTGGAGCAGAGCAGATTCCAGGAAACCCAGGCCAGAGTCTGGTCTGTTGATTACTCACACCTGCTTCCCATCAGTGCTCATCAAGGCTGCCTACTTAAGGACCTGCAGGAGCACCCAGCCTTTGTGAGATTGGCTCACTTCATGTGTTGGTAATTTGGCCTGCTCACGTGCTTCAGTTGTATTTACTGTAAATATTGCAGTATGAAGCATATTTGCACCTGTGAGCCACTGTAGTTAGTGTTTATTGATCAACAAAATACTGTCAAATTCAGACAATTAAATATACTAAGTTTTAAATGGTGAATAACCTCTAATTTGTTGTCCCTAAATACTATCCAATCCATTGTGCACCAATGTCCCCTCACTGTCACATCACCATTTTCAAAACAGATATCATGATGGAGAAAGCCCTGCAGTCTTTAAAGAAAAAGCCAATGAAAAAGTGCCATATAGTGCAGTCACTCCTGGTTCATTCATATTTTCCACACCACTTTATCTAATTAAAGGTCATGGATCGCTGGATCCTATCCCAGAAGCACTCACCCTTGACAGGACGCTGGTCCATTAAAAAGTCAAGATAGAGGCAAACAAATGTGCATGCTTACTCTGAGGATGAAACTTTTGGATGAAAAATGTATCAAACGTGCATGTTTATACACGGTGTAAATAAACCAGAGGACCCTGACTGAATCCATGAAAGCATGAAGAGAAGATCCAGACCACACACAAAGAACCCAACTGAGATCTGAGCCAACAACCTTTATGGTAAAAAAAAACAAACAAACAAACAAAAAAAAGTGCTGACAGCAATACTGCTATGCAGTGAATGGTTTCAGAAAATAGTATTTTTCCATTGAAACATGTTAACTTCTCACAATCGGTGGGAATTTTATCTACAAGTTGTTCTAAGGTTGTGACAAGAAATCCTCTTTGTTTAGATTCAGCCCTGGTGGTCTCTCTAAAAATTATATTAAGCTTTACAGTTTCTGTAAACTCATTGACAATATGTTTACCAAATACACAAATCAAGTTAGATGTACAGCCTTTGGGTTGTTGCAACTGCCGGACTCCCCTTCTCCTGGTTACATTGCCACACAACACTTAAATGGGAGAGTGTCAGAACAAGTAGCTACAGATGATGTGCAAGTAAAAGCAGCTTACATGTAGGTATTGGGGGTGTGGGTGTGTGTGTGGGGGGTAGATGTGAGTGGAGGTGCTCTCTGAAGAGATTAATCTTAAAGAGATTCTTATGAAAAAGGGGGACACCTCCGTTTTGATGCATTTTCTTTTAAAGCGTAACACAACATGGTCTGGAAAAAGATTAAGTATGCTGTGATGCTAAGACTAATTCCTACCATTATATGGATCTTGAATGCAATACTCGTTAGCCCGTTAGCCGTGTCCAACCAGTCTGTTAGTGGCTAAAAAACAGTGGCTACAGGCTGCAAACAACTGAATTGTCAGGAGCTGCGAACATTCTTAACGTGGTAGCATGTAGAAACCATTCTAAAGAGCTTGACTAGGCTGATTTTTGGCCAGAAGGTGGCGGTATAAGCTATGCTGCTCTTTCTTGTAATTCAGTAGAAGTAGTAGTCTTTATCCAGCCATAATCTTGAGGAATATAAAATTCATTTAAAAAAGACAGATGGATGGGAAAAAAATGCAACAAAGTCCTGGGAAAAGAACATGGAGAGGGCCCGTCCTTGGGAACTCATTTAAACTCTGGGATATCAGGAATATTACATCTCATTTTAGAAGATACAGTTCAGTCACAGTAATTTAGTATGCTGGAAACATCTGGGGTGTCAGGTCAATCTTTGCCAGGTCAGTCACCACTGATGCTCCCATTTCCTCTCTTTCTCAAAACAATAAGTCTAATTGTTTTCTACATGAGAAAGTTTTTGATGTAAACTCCATTATTATTCTCTTATTGACATCCCCCCCGTGTGACCCGAAATAGCATTGGATACCTAACGAATGGCTATATAGATGTCTTTTATAGTCTATTGCCCATATTAGGGGACTATCAGCAAACTAATCAAGCTATGGTGAGATAGCTGTGAACCAGAATTAGGTCTTTACTGTACACTATACAACAGGGTCTTCAACGTTTTACAGGCGAAGGAACCCAGAAGTGTACAGAGAACTTTATAGCTCAAAAGCCGTGCTCCATCCTTCTCCTCAGGTCTCCCATAGCCTAAATCCCTTGATTTTCATTCTAAACAGTTTTAAAGGGTTGGCAATGTTGGAAAAACGGTTTGAGCAAGCAACAGTTTAAAAAAGCACACCACCTGAAACCACGCTTTCAGAGCGCAGGGACATGTCCGCCGATGTTTTACGACCAGGTTAACAATAACACCTGAGTGGATAGCTCATTAGTTTGATCGTAAACAGCTGACAAACCACGTTTTTAACAGCTTTAACCCACGTCAGTGCCTCCAAGACTTATTCCTTTTCTGTTGTTTTGTTTTGATTTTTTTGGCGCAGCAGCAGTCAGCAGTCCGTTAGCTTTATTTGTTTACAGTGAGTGGCTCACAGGGGGGTCACATGGGGGACGGAGAGAGAGGAGGGACAGAGATGAGACATAAAGGCATCAATTCTTTTTTTCTATAAGTTGCGAATTACCAGTTCTTACCTTTTGGTGCAAATGGCAGGGGTTGGTCGAGTTTCTACAGAACTAGCTCTCACAGAGGTCTGACTTTTTTCCTTCCTTTTTGTGAATACATGATGTATTGACTACTGTCAGGATGGAAGGACCATTTCACCCAGTATAACAAAAGTGTTTCTGAGCCGGATTACCAACTCTGGCTTTAATGGTGAACTGAATGCACGTCTCCTGCTCTCTTTGAACCTAAAGTTTGTGCTCTGCCACAATCTGGTGCTTACATGTAGCACTAGGGGTGGGTCCATGGATTCTGGATGGGTGGCAGCCTACATGGAGCATGTGCTTGTGAAAAGAGGGGGAGAGATGTGGCAGTTGATGGTCCTGTTACTATGCCTCCAAGTGATGATGCGCCCAGGCTACTTGGCCAAGGGGATGTCCCTTTGGCTAAGGGGTAGGTGTGCATATCTCTCACCTGGGAGTCTGGGGATCAAATCCTACCCGGGCCCTCCTTCATCCTGCCACACTTCAACTGCTAAAGGAACTTGAGGCAGGAATTGTGAAAGAATTGCATGTCCATGCATGTCCAGTTTTTAGTATTAATGGGTAGTGAAGCATTAAAAACCAAAAAGAACAAGCCCACCCATGTCTCTCTCCATTGCCTTAAAGGGACATTGTGTAAGTTCTCCTGTGTTTTATTCACAAAAACTGATTATTTGGTTCAAAAGTGTTTTTTCATTAATCAGTAATCACTCCCATCAACAAACTGTGCTCCTCTAAGTTCTAAATTTGCCGTTCGTATCATTCATTTACACATCAAGCGGGGCGGCTCGGTGAAGGCTGCCATGTCGTATCGCCATGTTTTTGCGTTCGGGAGAAGCGTGACAATAGGAAAACACAGAAACTCACCGGACACACCGGAGTTTTCAGCTCAGTTCGAGGTAATGCCTTTGAAAAGTCACCGCGCTGCAGTGGGGAGAAACCAGCGTCTCACTGATGCTGGGTTCACGTGCAGTCGGGCAGACGGCCGTTGGTAACAAACCAGATGTCATTTTAATCAATGAAGCCGAGCGAAAGACGGTAAAACATGGGTCAGGGAAAACAATACGACATCGCCATGACAACAAATCAGATGTGGACTGATGTCACTGTAACTGACGGACCACATCTTCACATAGAGGCCGGTGATAACTTTACATGCATCGGCTGTCGCCGGTCTGCCCGGTTTCACGCAAACGCAGCATGAAAAGTACGAGGGAGCTGCTCCCGATTACACAGTGTCCCTTTAAACAAGTTGTGTGCTGCTTAATAAATTTCAATTCAGTTGCCAAATTTCCGATGCATTCCTAAGGATGTGATGTCAATTGATGCTGCATACGCGTCCTCGACTGCTTTGATACAGGCAGAAGATGGTCACGGTGGATTTAAACACTGTAAGGCAGGGATCCCCAAGTCCGGTCCCAGAGAGCTACTATCCTGCAATTTTTAGAACACACCCTTTCCAACACACCTGAATCATATTGCTAATCCCCTCATGCTCATGTCATTCAGCTCTGCAGAGGCCTGGTAACGAGCCATTCATTTGATTCAGGCGTGTTGGAGAGGGGATGCAACCAAGATGTGCAGGATAGTAGCTCTGGAGGACTGGACTTTGGCATCGCTGCTGTAAAGGATACAGTAGTTTTGGATTCTCCTGCCAAATGACCCAGATCTACTGAAAGCCCATTAAAAAGTGGCACTATTAAGAAAAAGACTTAATCAGCGTAGTAAACAGTGTTACAGCATCAGTTTGTGCCTGCTCCTGTGCTGGCTTGGCTGGTGCCTGCAGTTAGCCGCAGCGCCAGTTGCGTCACTCACGAGTCTCAGGTAAGTTTGTTTAGCTGAGTGAAAATGTCAGTAAGATATGCAGGTTTCGGTGACTCAGACTTTTTCAACTCTATGCGCTTTTGGAGACATGAGAACTTACGAATAGATATAATTCCAGCACACATGGCAACACTGTTCCATATTAGAGCATTAAAACCATAGCTCTTTGTCCTCTTCACCCTTCAGTAACACAGATATCAGAGAGACACATTTGCAGAGCACTCTTCTTGACTTTGACTCCTTTCATGAATTCAGCAACCAATTCTTTGGCAACAACTCTATGCAGCACGTTGTGCATCCAAATCACTTGTAGAGTCAAGTCCTTTTCAAGGACAATTACTTCACTTTTTAAACCAGCAACTTAGCACAATATATTTGGTATGCATTGGTAATTCATTTGTGGATCTCACTGAAGTTAAACCTCAGATCGTTATATGTATATTTCAGTTTTTCTCTCATTTGGCTGACTCTTATCAGCTGCCAGATCAGCTGCAGGTCCTGCCTCACCACTTGCATTTTCATCAGTGGTTTCTGAGGTGGATGATCTCTCTCATGTGCTCATGGAGTTTGTTGCTTAAGTTACAAACAGACTGTATAATGGACTATATGCACAGTTCTACTACTTTCTGAACTTCAGAAGGCACCTTTATTTCCTGTCTGTCATCACTGGAGGAGCTGATAAATCCAGTGTTGAGCTGTGTTGCTAATATGCAGGAACAAACCAGAGAAGAACAGGAACCGGAACAAAAACAACACAAAAACTCCCAGTGCTGAATAGCCCAATAAAAGCAAACAGAGAACATCTGTAGACATGGCGGGAGTTTTTAAGGAGGAGCTGTGCAAGTGTGTCCGAAAATGCACTCATATCTACGACATCACATCGCCAGGGCACAGGGACAGGCAGCACTGCTGCCTAGCAGACAAACTGGTTTATGAACCATGGGAACACAAAAGATGCACAGAAGTATAAAGGCAGCCACGCAGGGCCATGTGTGAAACAGCTGTCGCAATTTACATAAGGGAGGATAAACGGGCCTTTAGCCACATTGTGTCTGTTGTCACTCCCGGAACGGCATGGGGGGGGGGACACTGGGAAGTACTCTGAGCTAAGAGCTAATTGAGGTTGTGCTACTCTGCTGCTGGCTGCAACCTTCCTGGGAGCATGCAGGAAGCTAGCCACCAGCGCTATCGTCAGCAGCCAGTTTGTGGCCTGTCAATCATAAGGACAAGCCTCTAATTATGTGTAATTCCAAGATTAAATAACATCTAGATAGATGAGTCATTAAAAAGATTAACCTCCCTCACAGTTGTAAGGTAAACTGGACCTACAGTATTAAACCTAAAATGATCTTTGAACCAGGCTGTGAATATACGGGGTAAGAGCTGCATTGTTATAACCAGGAAAATCTTGATCTAAATGCACAAGATTCCTGGGTGAACTGAAAAGTTTTTTCTTTGAACATCATCTCAGACAGTTGGTAACTGAATAATCTGGGTTCAATGATTCTTGATTGATATCATTTCTTAGATATCTATATTAGCCAGTAATAAAGCAATTTATGTGTTCAAACAGAACCAAGCAATTTAAACAACTTTTATCAAAAAGATAAAGAGATTAAACAAAATAGCATTTTTAAAGATTTATTACAGAAGACTGGATCTTCCTGACTGATACATTATCAGCATCATGTAAAGACATCTCAAAACCATCTCATCTTGAAACCTGTATGTAGCCAATTTGATTTGTAATTTAAAGCCACCTTTTGATAAACAATCCGACTTTGGATCTTGCAGCCTAACTTTCAGCCCTAGTGAGATTAATTTATCGCAAAGAGCAGATTTCCTCTAGTCACTACAAAACTCATCACTGTTGATCAAAGATCTTAAAATTATTGCCAGATTTAACAGTTGTCTGTGAGATTAAAAAGAAAAAACCTTGAGGCAGGGGTGGGCAATCCCAGTCCTTGATCATGCAGGTATTAGGAGTTTCCCTGTAGCACACCTTGTGACTTGTGCAAAGCTTGCCATCAAGCTCTGCACAAGTCTACTAACTACCGATTGATGGGGGTCAAGAGTGTTGCAGCAGGGAAACTCCTAATACCTGCAGGATCCCGGCCTTCAAGGACCAGATTTGCCAAATGCTGATCACAATTTTTTTTTAAGTTGTTTTCTCAGTTGGAAATAAAAATTGAAATAAATGAGTAGGTAAAATAATTTGTGTGGAGAGATGCATGTTTGATGATGTTAGCTGATTCATTTGAAAGACATTGGCCATGGATGATGTTACCATGGAAATATACTGTAATAACCTTTAAGGGGCAAAATCAGTTTGTTGCTTCTGAAAATATTACAACCCAAAGCAAATAAAATTATTTTAAAAAAAAAAATAAAGGAAAAGGGAGTCTTAAATAAAAGAGAATATATCCAAGAATATATGCCTAAAAAAGACCTGAATGAAAATAACATATAAACCAGAATAATTATGATTACTCATAACATTACAGTAACACGATCTCTCTCTAGATCTATATACAAAATTTATTTATTTTAAGAGGAATAACCCTCTGAGATGAGAAATCTCTTTTCAAAAATATGTGCTGAATGTCAGTCCAGACAAGTGTCTCAAAGTACATAAATATCAGAAATCATAATGGAGGAACATTATTTTTTAGAAAATAAATACAAATTTCTCGACAAAATAATCATAAATTCTATGTTTCTTTCCTTGCATGCTTACCACCATGACAGCTAATACTAACAACCAAAAATATTCAGAGTAAGGAGCCAGGATGAAAGTCAAATAATGCTGCTGTATCAGTAATGAAAATTCAAAAAAGCCTGCAGTTACTGTCACAGCAAGTTCAGTCACATGGAATGTTGTGCTGTGTACTGTATGTGTTTATCCACAATATTAAACCACTGGCAGATTACGTTAATAACATTAATCATGTTATTCTTATTCATTTTATTTATAATTTATTTATATTTCATATTATTTTTATTCTGTTTTGGTTCTGACATTTAAATGTCGTCATAGAGTGTAAATGACACTCCTGAAGATGTCCAGTATGACCATGTCCAGAGAAGGTTCACTTCCCAGAGTAAGTTACTATGGCAACAGACTCAGGGTATGACTTACCTCGCTTTCTGAATGGAAACCTCAGAGTTTCTCAAAACTCAGGGTTAACATACTCATAGAGTTACATAACCTGCTTTCTAGAATGCTCTCCTTATGATTAGATGTGTCTTTCTTTATTGGTGTTGCTCTTGTGTTATAAATACATTTCTGGTTTTCAGATTTTTGTTTAGCATCATTTGTTTGAGCAGCGCTGCTACCCCCACCACCCTAGTGTCTTTTGTTGTGCTGTGTACCTTTTACTCCAAATTCCACGATAAAAGCTTTTGTCATTAGACTCTTTAAAAATTGAACATTGGACTCATTTCCCTATTTGTTGCCTCCTTGAGCCGGGTCGTCACAAACCCACATATCAATTGATTGTATTATTCAAGATGTCCTTGCTAACAGACCAAGTGGGAAAATGCTGGGGTCCCTGTATTTATTTATTAATTTCCATACTGTATTATGTATATCCTATTCTCAGAGGGTTAGATAGTGATTTTAAATCAATCAAAGGGGTGTTGTCATTTATATCAGTGATGTCAATAATTAGCGTTGCGTATGAAACTAGTCCCATGTCGTCTTTTGCACTAATTTGCATTTCATAAGATGATACTTTTCTCATAATCAATTGCTCTAGAAACTTTTATCTCACCTGTTTTGGAGTGCGGGGAGAATATACCACTGTTTTCATTTGATATATGGTCAAATTCGTAGGTAATTTTGCTATTTAAACCCTCATCTGCATCAGTAGCACTGACTGAGATAACAGCAGTACCCACTGGGGAGTTTTCAGCCAGACTTGCTTTCTTTTTGCTAAACACTAACTGTCAGAATGAAAGCTTCAGGACATAGTTTAATCTTCTGTATTGGAATTCTTTTTAACCACATTGTTTAATAAAATAAAAATACTTAATGTTGTAAGTAGAAGAAAACCTGCTAAAGAACATTTGAAATCTGCATTTGAAGAATTTAATACTAACATAATAATGATGGCACTTAAGTTATTGGCAGTTCAAGGATCCATCTTTACACTGATGATAGAATTATAAATTCTCTTCACTCTGCAGTATCCACTCTGCATATCAGCCTTATTTCTGTGAAGCAGCATTTTCAACTACTGTCTGGCTGCACCACTGCAGCCCCGGAGCGGAGGACCCTGACGTGACAGAAGCCCCTGGCTTGATGGAAGTAGACCAAACAGTTGGTTCTTTCGTTGTTTCTGTCATTTCTTTTTTATATATAGAAGTGACACACATGTACGGAAGCGTATTGCATTCATCTAAAATAAATAAAAACTTTCTGTTTTTCTGAATTAACGAGATAATTTTTACAAAAATAAATAAAAACTTTCTGTTTTTCTGAATTAACGAGATAATTTTTTACAAAAATAAATAAAAACTTTCTGTTTTTCTGAATTAACGAGATAACTTTTTACAAAAATAAATAAAAACTTTCTGTTTTTCTGAATTAACGAGATAACTTTTTACAAAAATAAATAAAAACTTTCTGTTTTTCTGAATTAACGAGATAACTTTTTACAAAAATAAATAAAAACTTTCTGTTTTTCTGAATTAACGAGATAACTTTTTACAAAAATAAATAAAAACTTTCTGTTTTTCTGAATTAACGAGATAAAAGTGAAGAGAAGGAGGAGGAGGAGAGAAAGAACAACCGTTTCCGTGTCATGAGGAGCACCACTTGACTGGCGCGTGCAACCCGGAGGAATCGACAAAACAAAAGCCAATGGTATGTGAATAACACTTAAGTTATATTTGAGCCTTTAATGTAGATAGCACGTGAATGTAGCTGTGAAGTTGGAAGTGACCGCTACCCACGCATGTTTTCATTTGGGAGGTGAGCTAATTTTTGTTAGCTAGCATGGTTGGTGGTGGTGATGGGGGTGTCAAGTGCCTGACTTGTCACTTTTGACAAGTCCGTTTAAAAACGGGCTTGCAGACCCTTTCACCATAATCCTCTTTTAGACAGTTTTGTGTAAACTTACTTATGCCATGCAATTTGTACATACCTACAGGTTTCCCCACGCAGCAGGCATCAATTGGACTGAATTTAAAATCTGCACGTCTCTATATTCTCTCTTTTTAATCTTAGATGCTTTTAATTTTGAATCATGCTTCTAATCTTTTTTTCTCCCTTTTGCTTATGATGTTTTATGTAAAGCACTTTGAATTGTTCTGTACATGAAATTTGCTGTACAAATAAACTTGCCTTGCCTTGAATTTTAAACATTTTGCTAGTTTTTATATGATGACACTTGGGGCCGTTTTATTTAGCTGTTCTGATGTTCTGTGTTCTGTTCTGTGCTGTTCTGATTAGTATTATTGTGCTTCACTTATTTACTTACATTGACTTCTCCCTGTGTGTCCAGCCATGGCTACATGTAACTCCTCCCATCCACAAGATGATGGCTTTTGGGAATTCCTTAAGAGCCGAGGGATTCCTCAGGAAAATATTCATAAAATGCAGCTGGATCATGTAAGTAAAAGTACATTTATTCCTGTTATATTTTTATGATCTGAAATCCCTCTCTGCTTTTAAATTTCAGTCAGTTTCAGAAGATTTGAATAAATCTATAACATCTACCTCTGATCATACATAGAATTGAAACAAGATTTTATACACTGTATTGTGTGTTTGTATGCGTGTGTATGCGTGTATGTGTACATATATATATATATATATATATATATATATATATATATATATATATATATATATATATAATATATGGGTTGTCAAAAAGATTAATCGCGATTTTATCACTTCTAGAACATATTTAGGATTAAAGGTGTCTAACCAGGAATCATATACATTTATCTTCAGTAGACTAGACTACGGAAACCCTGTCCTTTCATGTCTCCCTTAAGTCCTTCAGACAGCAGCAGTTTAGTCCATAATGCTGCTGATCCTCCCAGGCTGACTTCATTATTGTCTTAGTGTGAAGCTGAAATTCAGATCTGAGTCCTGGACTACTCACATCTTGCTTGGTTTTAGCCTTTAAGTTGTAACTCTTGCTGGAGCGATTTGCAGCCGAGTGTGAAGCGGCCGGGATGAAAATCAGCACCTCCAAATCCAAGACCATGGTCCTCACCCGGAAAAGGGTGGAGTGTCCTCTCTGGGTCGGGGACGAGGTGCTGCCCCAGGTGGAGGAGTTCAAGTATCTTGGGGTCTTGTTCACGAGTGAGGGAAAGATGGAACGGAATGGACAAAAATGGACAGACGGATCGGTGCGGCGTCTGCAGTGATGAGGACTCTTCATCGGTCCGTCGTGGTGAAGAAGGAGCTGGGCCTGAAGGAGAAGCTCTGAATTTACCGTCCATCTACGTTCCTTCCCTCACCGATGGCCATGAGCTGTGGGTCATTACGGAAGAATGAGATCACGGGTACAAGCGGCTGAAATGAGTTTCCTCCGCAGGGTGGCCGGGCTCTCCCTTAGAGATAGGGTGAGGAGCTCGGTCATCCGGGAGGGGCTCAAAGTAGAGCCGCTGCTCCTCCGTATAGAGAGGAGCCTGATGAGGTGGCTCGGGCATCTGATCAGGATGCCTCCTGGACGCCTCCCTGGTGAGGTGTTCCAGGCATGTCCCACCGGGACCAGACCCCGGGGGAGACCCAGGACACGCTAGAGGGACTACGTCTCCCGGCTGGCCTGGGAACGCCTCGGGATCCCCCCGGATGAGCTGGCGGCTGTGGCCGGGGTGAGGGAAGTCTGGGCTTCCCTGCTTAGGCAGCTGCCCCCCCGACCCGATCCCGGATAAGCGGAAGAAGACGGTACGGTAGTAAAACAAAAGTTAATGTATTTTATGCGTATAGCAGAACTAAAGAATAAATCAATCTCTTGTTTGACAATGGGATTAATCACGATTAATCTTTTTGACAACCCTAATGTGAGTGTGTGTGTGTGCGCGTGTGTGTATGTGTGTATTTATAGATATATACATACACATATGTGTGTGTTTAAGAATATGATGTATGAGGTAATATTTGTTATTTACACACACATACGTGTGTGTGTGTGTGTGTGTAAATAACAAATATTACCTCATTTACTGTCACATAATGCAGAAATTCATTCCTGCCAGCAGCCATCACCCTAAAGAAGAAGACTGACTGACTTTTTTGTTTATTTAAAAAAAAAAAAAAAAGTGAGCTTTTACAATACTGAATTTCCCTTCTGGGATGAGTAAAGTATTTTTCATTTCATTTCATTCATACAGTATCAAATTAATTTAGACTCTTGTTGAATTTTGTCAGATATATCAGTACAGTAATTTTGGATATTTCACGTTATGTCTTGCATGGTATTCTCCCAGACCTAAGATAACTTACTTGCCAAACATTGATTTCTTTCAGATCGACAGCTCTGTTGTTGGAGACTTGGATGATGCTGTGATGGCTGCTTACATTCCAGCTTACGGCGATAGGATTGCCACAAGGCGTTTTTGTATTGTAATGATCAGCACTGACAACTTTTTATAGCTGCGGCTCATCTGCCATTTATTTTCAACATACCTCCTACAACACAGAGAGGGGTGTCTCTCTCAGTACCATCCCCTTAAGTCATGGTGCCAACATTCAGTCAGAACTGTAAGCAAAACTTAGTGGAACCCTAGCAGTAAATAACAGTAGTTTGTTAACATCACTTGAACTTAACTCTTACCACATTCAAAAACATTCAAACTTTTCCTGCCAAAACATGACTTCCCATGATCCTTTGCAGTTGTGTTCACTCAGAACACTACACAGCCCCCACCTAGCTGGATTAGCTGTCCCCAGCAATCAAAGAACCCACTACAAAGTCTGAAAGGTGGCGCGGGAGATGCCGCTTTCGTCGACCTGGACATGGAGGGCTCTCATCAGCAGCTGAAGGACATGCAGGTGTTTCTGATTTGCTGTCATCCTCTGCCTGCCCCCCAGGTGTAGTCAATGGTTGGTAGGGTGCCAAGCGATCCCGATGGAGGACTACTGTCCGGCGTCTCTGGGATAGCTGCACGCGGTAGACCACATCTGACAGCTTTTCCAAGACGGTGCAGGGCCCTATCCAGTGGCTGTCCAGCTTAGGGGAGCGCCCCTTCTTCCTCACTGGGTTGTAGACCCAGACCTGAGCACCATCTGCAAAGTCCTGTCCCCGGCAGCGGAGGTCATAGGCTCGCTTCTGCTGCACCCCAGCATCAGTCAGGAACTGCCTGGCCAGCTCATGTACTTCCCGCATCCGTTCACAAAGGTTGCGGTAATACTCCATTCCAGGTTCTCCTTTCACCTCTGGCTCAGGTGGGGCACCAAAGACTAAGTCCACTGGGGTGCGTAGTTCATGGCCAAACATGAGTGCAGATGGGGTACACTTTGTGGATTCCTGAACTGCTGACCTGTAGGACCACAGGACCATTGGAAGGTGACAGTCCCAATCTCGCTGGCGGCTGTTTGTGAGGATGGCTAACTGGGTGGACAGGGTCCTGTTAAAACGCTCCACAAGGCCATCACTCTGTGGGTGCAGTGGTGTGGTCCTGGTCTTTCTCACGCCAAGCGCCGGCACACCTCCTGGAAGACCCTGGACTCAAAATTTCGCCCTTGGTCACTATGAAGCTCTTCCGGCACCCCAAACCGGCAAAACATCTCATTGATCAGCTTCTCTGCAGTGGTTGATGCACTCTGATCAGGAATTGCATATGCCTTGGCCACTTTGTGAAGTAGTCCATGGCGACCAGCACATAACGGTTTCCTTTATCAGAGACAGGAAATGGACCCAGGATGTCCACCCCACCCTTTCCATGGGTGCCCCCACCTGGTACTGTTGCAAGGGAGCATGTGACTGTCTTGCAGGGCCCTTCTTTGCGGTGCAGGAGTCACAACAGTGGACAAATAACTCCACATCACGGCGGCAACCCGGCCAGTAGAAGCGCTGTCTCAGCCTATGCAAGGTCTTTGCAACCCCAAAGTGTCCTGCCCCCACTGAACCATGGACCATTTTGAGTACCTGGTTTCTCCGGCAGTGGGGGACCAGAAGTTGCAGGATCTCCCGCTGGGCCCTTGGTGATTTCCAGCGGCGGTAGAGGAGGCCTCCTTGTAAAACAATGCTGGGCCATTGTGAATACAGGGCCTTGGTATCCATGTTGAGAGCTGACACTGCTTCCCACTCTGGCCGGTGGCCCCTTCAACCCAAGCCATGACTCGTGCGAGGACTGGGTCCTGATTTTGGTCCTGCTGGAACTGCTGGGGATCGATAGCTTCACAGTCGTCACTGTTGGGTGTGTCAACACACTGCAGTGCAGACACCCTGGGGCCCTGCATGAGGCTCTCATCGATCCGGTTACAATGCCTGCACTGTTCTGCCTCACAAGGCCGCCTGGACAGGGCGTCAGCATTGTTATGGAGCCGGCCTGCCCGATGTTGAGCCTCAAAATGATAGTCTTGGAGGGTCTCGATCCACCTGGCAGCTGGCCCCTCGGGCTCTTTGAAATTAGCAGCCAGGTGAGTGATGCATGATCAGTTCGCAGAATGAACTTCTGACCATACAGGTAGGGGCGGAAGTGACGGAGACCCAGAACAACTGCCAACAGTTTCTTCGGGTAACACAATAGTTCTTCTCCGGTTTGCTGAGGGAGCGACTGTAGTAGGCTACAACCTGTTCACCATGTTCACCCTCCTGGGAGAGCACAGCACCCAAACCCCATTGCTTGCATCTGTGTCAACAATGAAGTCTTTGCTGGGTCAGGATAGGCCAGCACTGGTGCTTCCACCAAGGCAGAGCGGAGCCTTGAAAAAGCTGACATGCAATCATAGTCCACTGGAACATTTGGCCTTTGTGAGTCAACTTGTGAGAGGGCTGGCAATGGTAGCAAAATCCTTGATGAACCTCCGATAATATGAGGCCAGGCCAAGGAAGCTGCGGAGCTCAGATGCATCCTTGGGTGTAGGCCCTCTTGGACAGCAGTCACTTTGGCTGGATCAGTGGACACCCCCTCCCCACTGACAATGTGACCCAGGAAGGAGACCTTCTTTCGGAGGAGGTGACACTTTGGGTTCAAGCGGAGACCTGCATGGCGGATAGCTTGGAAGACATCCCGTAAATTCTGCAACGCTCCCTGAAAGTCTGCAGCATGGGCCAAGAGGTCATCCAGATAGACCACACAATGGTTGCGGGGGATGTAGCCAGAACCCTCTCCATCAAACGTTCAAATGTGGCGGGAGCATTACAAAGCCCGAACGGCATGACTTTGAACTGCCACAGCCCCTCCCCAATGGAGAATGCAGTCTTTGGGCGGGACTCTGGTGACAGCTCTACCTGCCAGTAACCACTTCGCAGGTCAAGGGAGCTAAACCAGGAAGAGCCAGCAATGTAGTCCAGAGCATCATCAATTCGGGGGAGGGGATAAGAGTCCTTGCAAGTAACATATTGGGCGCCTATAATCTACACAAAAGCGCCATGTTCCATCTTTCTTCCGGACTAGAACTGCAGGTGCAGCCCAGGGGCTGTTGGATGGCTCGATGATGCCTGCTTGGTACATCTCCTCAATTTTCTGCCGGGCTGCTAGTCGCTTGGCCAAGGGCAGACGTCGGGGTCGAAGGCGAATGGGATGAGCTTCTCCAGTGTCTATGTCATGGAAAACCAGGTTTGTGTGAGTACAGTCCTCATGTTGGCAGCGAAGACATAGTGAATGTGTCTAACGTTCCCTCGCTTGTGTTGCTGCTCCTCATCCAGCCCTTGGCAGCTTCTCTCACACAGTTCATGATAGCTGTTGTCTGTGATGGTGAATGAGGATGATTGATGGTGGAGGGGTCCATGAGTCTCGTTGCTGAGTTGGCTGTGTTGGTGGGACTGTCTCCTCTGGTGTTGTTAAGGTGACTGAAACTTGGCCAGCCCCAGCATCACTTGGCTATGTAGGCTATGGTCTCAGTGCCCAGGTGTAAGACTGCCTTGGACACATCCACCACAGCTCCCCACTTATCCAGCAGGTCAAGCCCAATAATACACGGGTCTTGGATGTGTGCCAACCAGAACTGGTGCTGTTTTCTTTGTTGGCAACAGTGGCTTTTAAGGTCTTTGTTCCAAGCATCTTGGCCTTGCTTCCAGTGACTGTTGTAATGCGTTTATTTGTAGGGCTCCATCCCTGACGCGATCGTCCACTTGAACCGGGCAAAATTCCTGGACGGATAAGGGAGATGGTGGACCCTGTGTCCACCAGTGCTCGGCAACAGGTCTTTTCAAGAACACAATCCAAATAAAGTCCATGGCTGGCCAGGCGTCCAGTCTCTGTGTTTTTCTGGGGATAGTTTCAGATACAGTGGATGGCGCTCCCCTCAGTGCCATCCCTTTGTTTCTGCTCTGGGCTGTTGGTCTTTGGGGGCTGGGGCAGGGCAGTAGCGGGCAATGTGGCCAGGCAATCCACATCTGTAACAGCCCTCAGTGGACCTCTTTCTGGGACCGCTGCGTAGCCTTGGGGAAGTGGTAGCTTGATTGGTTATCTCATCATCTCTTTTCTGACAGATGACCTGGTTCACGCGGTAGCCACTGTTATGATGGGGGCTTTCAGGTGACAGTACATGCTCCACCCTTTCTGCTTCTGCCAGGGCTGCAGCTAAGGTGGTTGGGGCATGCAGACGAAGGTGCTCTTGCAGACGTTTTGGCTGGAGCCCACGGAGGAAGGACTGTACTGCAAGCTCCTCCTGGACATCCTCGCTGAAATTGGGGTACCCCTGTCGAGCATAAGTGCGTACATCAGCAGCATAAGCTCCTAGGCTCTCTTTGGTTTCTCTCTGACGCCTGGTGAGTCGATCCCTGGCATCATCTGCATAAACCTGGTGGCCAAATCGACGTTGAAGAGCCGCCTTCAGCAACAACCAATCCTGGAGCTCCTCTGGCTGAAGATCAGTAAGTATTTGTAAAGCCCTACCCTCCAGGGAGAGGGCAACATGAACTGCGGTTTCCTGTGATGTCCAGGAGTTTAGTTGTGAGGCAAGCTGAACCTGGACAAGGTAGGTGTCTGCTGACTCTTCTCCATTGTAGCGTGGCAACTTTATTGAGGTTCGCTGGGTACCACCGTGTGGCGCTGTGGATCCTTCTCTGTCTGTTTGGACAGCGGCTAGGGCTCTGCTAGTGGCTGCTGAGAATGTAGCAGTATCAACCATGTTTCTTTCTGCAGCAAGAGTGGGTGTGGTGAATCCTCTGTGAGTGTTGGTACCACTTGCCTGGGTCTGAAGTGGCAGAATTCCTCCCAGTACTGGTTGGCGCTGACGGACAACATCCTCAGTCCATCGCGGTCGAACAACTTGAGCTTCCATCCTATGTTGAGTTCCATCAGGCCTTGTGGCACTCGTACCACCTGGTAGGGTTGGGGATTCTTCTCTCCGCCCACTCTTCTCGAGTATCTCCTCACTTTCTCTGAGGGCCTTCTCCATGGATTCAATTAGATGCTGCAGCTCTTGGGCAGATGCCATCCCACTTCTGACACCAGTGTAATGATCAGCACTGACAACTTTTTATAGCTGCGGCTCATCTGCCATTTATTTTCAACATACCTCCTACAACACAGAGAGGGGTGTCTCTCTCAGTACCATCCCCTTAAGTCATGGTGCCAACATTCAGTCAGAACTGTAGCAAAACTTAGTGGAACCCTAGCAGTAAATAACAGTAGTTTGTTAACATCACTTGAACTTAACTCTTACCACATTCAAAAACATTCAAACTTTTCCTGCCAAACATGACTTCCCATGATCCTTTGCAGTTGTGTTCACTCAGAACACTACAGTATGGATAAACAAAGAAGAGGAGTAGATGACCCAAAACGACTTTCTCTATTTGAAAAACTTAGAAGAAAGATGGGCACAAAAAGCAGCAAAGACAACAGTCACGATATCGATGAGGAGGATATTTTGCAGCCAACAAAGCATCATCTAACGAATAATAAAAGAGCCTTGAAGATGACGAGAAAAATTGAAATAGGATGGATACATGAAAACAGACAAGTTAGAAAACGCTGTGGTGGAGGAACCAGAGTTCTTGACATTTCGAAAAGAGCCACCAAAACCGAGATTCTGTCACATGCTAAAGCACTGTTCTTCCCTAATGACAAGTCATCTAAGGGAATGTGGGAGGAGTTCAGTCATGATGTTGTTGACTTTCAAGAAGGTTGTCTTGATGAGGGTGTAAGTGTGGGAGAACTTTATGAGAGACACAAACTGGGGATTATAAGGTTTTACTTGCTTACAATGAATCTGGCCAGTGAAGATGAACTGTTCACAGAAACAGAAGGCTCAGCTGATCTACAGACAAATGAAACACAGGAAAACACAGACCAAGGGCAACAAATGCATACAACAGAAAAAGCTGAGCAGGACACGGAGAAAACACCAGACAGTGAAACTCTGATACACTTCTTAGAAGATGATGACCAGTGTGCTACAGCAGCCTCTACTTCAGCTTTCCAGATTATTGATCTCACAGCTTTATGTAATACATCAGAAGTCGTTTTTGGTCCTTCAACAGGTGGACCATTTTTGGGGGAGCTTGATGATACACTGTTACTTGAGCCTATTCCCGCCACAGAAGGGGGACAAATAAACTCCAATACCATCACTTCAACTCCTGTGCGTTCAGAGATCGTGTCTGCTGCTTTGCAGAGTCCTACCAATGACAACTTGCATGTGACTGTGAAACTGCATAGAGTGACTCTCTTAGATGAACTGATTGCCCAGTTCAAGGATGAAACCATAATGAGCTGCTCTGTTAAATACAGCTTCATTGATGAAATGGGGGCAGATGCGGATGGTGTGTCCAGAGATGTTTATGCAGCTTTCTGGACAGAATTTCTAGACTGTGCTGCAGAAGGTGCTGATGTAAGGGTCCCATCACTATCTCCCAGATGGCAACAGGAGGAATGGAAATCTGTTGGAAGGATATTAGCCAAGGGGTTGAAGGATCATGGATATTTTCCTTCTCGACTGGCACAAGCCTTTACAGCAGCAGTCACATTTGGCGAACACTCTGTCTCACCTGACTTGCTTTTTGACTCACTGATGTTGTATCTCAGTCAGTCTGAGCGCGATCTTTTGTCAACTGCTTTGCAAAGCGGTGTTGTGGGTGATGAGGAAGAGGAGCTTCTGGATCTTCTGGATCGCATGGGAGTAAGAACACTACCAACTCAAGACAACTTGAAAGCTGTGCTTCTCCAAGTAGCCCACAAGCAGATTATCCAGCAACCAAAATATGCACTAGACAATATTGCAGAAGTGGCAGGACCAACCCTAAAACAGATCTTCTCCAGTGTGCTGGATATGCAGAAAATATATGAGGATCTTAAACCAACAACACGAAAAGTGTTGAAATTAATAACAGCCTCTCCTACCTCTCCAGCAGAGAACCAGAGTTTACGGTTTTTTCATCAGTACATACGCGGGCTGGATGAAATGGGACTGCGGAAGCTGTTAAGATTTCTGACTGGATCTGATGTCATCTGCATTAAAGAAATTCAAATAATTTTCACCTCATTGGAAGGGCTGGCACGCAGGCCAATTGCACATACATGTGGCCCAACTGTAGAACTTCCATCAACTTACAACAGCTATCCAGAGCTCAGAGTTGAAATGGAGTCTGTCCTGTCCAGCAATGCATATGCAATGGACATAGCATAAACATGGTTTAGAAGTTTTCAGGTCTTTTGTATCAGACATGTGATCTGTCATACATACTCAACTTGTTTCCATGGTAACCTTTCAGTCTTCATCAGAGATGTGATAAGGTGGACAGTGATGTAATAATCAACTGGTTATGAACAGTCTGACTTTACTCCTACTGAAACTACTGAAAGTAACTACTACCTCATGAGCATCTTGTTCCACTTGAATCGCCACCAAAAGCAAAGATGATGTTTTTTCCCAAAGTATTTGAGTTTACACAATTCATTTTAACTATGCAGTTTTGGGACCCTTGTTTTATCACATCTTTAAAGTTGTTTATTAAAAGAGACATTGTTGTTTGTCTTGATAAGTTAATGTTATTGTCAGGAAATGTTTGATATGTCATCTGTATGTTTTGTCTCTTGTACAATTAATTTAAATGCTGTTGATGTAAGTGCATTCAAATACCTGAAAAACTTATTTTGTAACACTGCAGTTTGTTGACAACTTTTGTAACACTGTTTTTATAAACAAACTAGAATTTTGGAAGTTAAGTCATTTACCAAAGTGCCTTTTCTTTTTTATTAATTGTAACAAAACATGCAGAAATGTGTTATTAAGCTTTTTTTTTTATCACAGTTTGTTTAAAATAGGCACATTTTAGACATTAAAAGAAATGCTGTCTTTAGATATATATTGCACAATGTTTTATGCATTTTACTGTGTCCTGTTGTCTGTTTGTTTAAAAGGACCTATGTTCATTTGCTTTGACAGGGGCTGCTTGCTCCTGTATACAATAAATCTCAGTCGGTTCAAACTAAGTGTGTATTTATTTGAGATAATGGCACAAAAGGTAGCTGATTACTTAATATTTAAATTAAGGCTGTCAAAAAGATTAATCACATTACTTTTATTCCTTTGTTACCTTTAGGATTAAAGGTGTCTCGCCAGGATTTCTGCATGTATCTTTAGTAGACTAGACTACTAAAACCCTTGCCTTACATATCTTCCTGAAGTCCTTCAGATGGCGGCAGCTTAGTCCAGAATGCTGCTGATACGGTCCTCACAGGCTGATTTAACAACTGTCATATGGTTTTCTCATGATTTTTCTGAAAAATGGAAGACAGCTCTGTACCACTTTATATATTGGGCATTATCCGCAACCAAATGTTATGGTGAACGTGTACTAAAATCAGTTGTAAAGGTGACCCCAGTTAGACATGTGCATAATTCACTGTTTTGACAAGCTGAATTTATATGTGTAAATTAAGATGATGCCGACACTCTAAAGACGTTTCTTTTTTATTATGCAACTGTTGACAGACTTTACCCTCACTTAGCAATATGACAAGAATGCATTCAGGCTAAAACAACATTATTCCCATTAAATATTCACATTATTGAAACATGTATTTAGTAAATGCAGCTGGATTAAAAAAAAAGGGAGGGGGATCAAATTAATGTTGTCCATCCAAATATATGTAACAGTCACATGTATAAAATAATTATCTTGTTATCAGTACGGGATTTCTATCCATGAAATGCTGCATCACTGAACTTCCCATTAACATAAAAAACATCTGGAGGTAAATCATTGTAAATCACAATTAAATGTGGTTTATATTTTCAAGCTTTTGGTCAGACAGATTTACATAGTCAAGGACTTCATCCGGTAGAAAAGCTTCTGATAATCAAATATGAGCTTGTATGTAAGCACGCAAGAATTTGTAAAGTTCAATGGCTTCCTAAGGTGAGGTGGGTGAATGTAGACTATTTTCTGCCATGGCCATACAGCAAATGTCAAATATGGTATCATCACAGGGATATGGCCCCCTTTGAAGGCATTCTTCTTTGCAAGCCTGTATCTTTTGTAGGGATACTTCTTTGAGGTATTCTCTGGCTCCAAATAGTTGGGGTAAGGTGTACATCATCACTGGACGCCCTCCTGGAGACACAGCATTTCTGGATGGACGAATCCTGTGAGTGTTCCAAACTTGAACAATTGCCTGCAGTTCTTTCTGTATATTAAGATCATGCAAGATAGAATGTCAGTTCACACAATCCAGTGCCAACTTATCATTTAGCCAAAATGATACAACAGACAAATCAAAGCAATCCAAACAATGTCAACCTTGATACATCTAATAATTCCAGTATAGCATTGCACAAAGACTGAAAGGTAAGTTTTGTTGACATTGGTTTTCAATAAGATTTGAAATGGTCTGAAGTTTATTGCCAAAAACGATCTATACTACACTCATCACTTAAAGTTATGTGTACACAAACTGGGGATGGGCATATCGATACGATGGAGTTGATACTTCGATACCAGTCAGACAAAATATTGGATTCACTACCTTTTCGAGCAGGGTTACTTAATTCAGTCCTACGAGGGCCGCAATCCAGCAGGTTTCCAACTCTCCCTGCTCTAACACACCTGAATCAAATCACATAGATCCAATAGCCAATCAAACTCTGTGAAATGACTCATTAATTTGTTTTGGAGCACGGAGACATGGAAAACCTTCTGGATTGCCTCATAGGACTGAATTGAGTATCCCTTTTTTGAGCGTCGAGAAACCAGATGTCCAGATACAAAACATGCAATTTGTATTCACTTCTGAGAGTGTTAGGCAATGAAATTATGTGTGAAAGCAGCCCGATTCTAGCTTCTTTGTCACATGATGGTGGTAGCATATCAGATGTCATGAATGATGCTGCTACTATTAAAAATGATAATATTTTGGTATCTTTCAGTACTTTATAATGCAGGTTATTGCACATTATATTTTG